>JAUEJK010110049.1:0-11467 GCA_032274865.1 Eryngium alpinum | reverse complement strand
ATATATATATATATATATATATATATATATATATATATATATATATAAATCAATAAAAATTATATCAATTACACATTATCTTAATAAGTACAAACTAACTATATGTATCTACAATTAATAATTAAAAATACTAACAAATTATCCGTCCCATGCATGACTTATTAATAAATATTTAAAAATAAAATTTAAATTTATACTTTTTATTCTTTAATAATATATATATATATATATATAATTCTAAAATTTAATATAGTATTTATATTTATTAAAAATAAATAAATAACTTATACAAAGAGTAATATTAAAATATTAAATTACTCCTTCTTGTAATTGTTAATTTATATAAAATAATTAAATAAATAAATTATTATAAAATTTAGAAAATTCTACTTTCTTGTCGCGTGATATAAAACTAAATAAATAGATAAATAGTTTACATAAGAAGTTTGAAATTTGAAATTTTATATAAAAAAAATCATTATAGCCAATTTATAGATGTTTAAGTTAATTAAATAAAAATGACTTCTATATTGTTGAAAAAAATCGTAAATATAAACTTCCAAAGTTGTTAATAAAATACTAATAATATTAGATGTGTATGGATTATGGTTACAATTTTTAAACTAAATAAGGTTTCTAAGTTATTAAAAGAATATACTAATATTAGATATATACCATTTATAATTATAATTCCTAAATTATATAAAGCCTAATGCTAATAGGTATATATAATATATTAATTTAAATATTATTAAAATAAGTGAATTACGTGAACGAACAATGATCATTTATTTGTCTCTTTATATTTATACAAGCAATATACCCTACTAATAAATGTTTAAATTTAAAGTTTGAATTATATTTCTTATATTTTAATAATTAATTTATATATGTTTTTAAAATAAAAAATTATTATATATATTTAATATTAAATAAATAGATTTTATAAAGTGTAATATTAAAATCTTAAATTTCTCTTTTCCCTTGATAGTGAATGTAAAATTATTTATTTAAAAATTATATGTTATCTAATATTAGAAGGATGTGTAGCCTAGGAGATTTGAGGGCGACGAGGGAGAATTCAAATTTTGAACCAGGATTTTGGGCAACTAATTCGATTCGAGGAATAAATGGACCGGAGGTTAGAAAATCATATAAGGAAGTGGTGCTATAGAGCGGATCGGAGCCCCAAGTTGGGAGAAGAAACGATCTAAGGAATGAAAGTGGTTGGAAATAGTGGAACGAAGACAGTGGAAGAGATTTCCCACAATCTTCCTGAACAACTTGCACGAAAAAACTAGGGCATGAGATATATAGGTGATGATAAAAGAGGCTGCAATCATTAAGGACATCATCTTGCAAAAATGACAAAATAAGAGGAGTGAGAGGTATGGATTCGTCATTCTCAAATTTACAGAGGATTTAGAAAGAGTGACTAGGATCCTGAATGGCAGAACACTATATGGAAAACAATTGGTAGCATATAAGGCAAGAGATTTTGGGGATTCTTTAAATTTGGTGGAAAACCGATTCAAAGAATGGAGGAAAGGAAGCCAATACAAGTAAACGAAGAGAAAAGAATCAAGTGATTAGCATTGTTAAACCGCATGAAACAATTCCTATCAGAGAGGAGATCATGGGATTGATAGCAAATGAAGTTTGTTAAAACACACGAGTCATCTGAAAAGTCAATAATGACATGGTGAATATGGTAGATTGCACCCTAGTGAGTTGGCCCAAGATCAATGCTCATCTTCTGGAAAAAAAGGTATTTGACCTAAATCTAGATTGGATTGATTTTATTCCTATGGAAGATGGTAGATGCTTGATAAAAATTGAGGAATAGACTAAATTTCTAAAGTTAAAATCGGATAGATAGGGTTTCTTAAATGAATGGTTCTCATACTTACATATGGTGGATCCTTTCAATCTAAAAGTGGAGTGAATTTGCCAGGTGGCCTGCACAGGTCTCCTAATGACTTATTATGATAATGTTAATTTAGAGCAGATCCTTTCTCATGTGGGGAAAATAATTGACAACAATTTAGACATAATGCCGGTTGATTCACTAGGCACCATCAAATGCCTAATTGCTACGAACAGAAAATCCCCCATCAATATAGATTATCATTGTTCCCTAGAGGATCAAGATGATGTGCTGATACATATTGAAGAAATCCAGAAAGCTGAAATCGTTAATTTAAAATCAATAAGTGAATGGAGAAAAGAGTGGATTGAAAAGAAAGCTAAACTAAGCGATGACTTTGGTACAAATATCCCTAAACCAGACAATGGAGTCTACTATTTAGTGGACACAGTCATTCCTGAGTCGCCACTTCTTTTAACTAAAGCTGATCCAAATAACTCTCTCGTAAAGAAATAAACTAAAGGGAACAGATGAGCAAGAACAAAAGGTAAACTCAATTGTGTCGAGGGAGGATACGGTGGTTCCAGAATAAGCAGAATTGGATCCTTTACAAGTGGAGTCAGATCACGTAGAAAAGATGACAGAAGAGAATAAAGTCATCTCAAGTAGAGCTTGTTGGAGATGGCTCAAATGTTTTGGAAAAGAGTTTCAAAGGTAAAGATTTTTTTTTGAGATTAATTCAAGAGAAGAAGCTACAATGGTTCGATTTAAAAGATAAATTTGATCACAGTCAGCTATCGAAAAAAAGCTGGATTGAGCTCTCAAAAAGTATTGAAGAGAAACTCTGTAACTTGCTTAACAATGCAAAAATTAAATCCAAAAGGGGCAGACCAAGGAAGAACAAAAGCAGAAGTAAAAATCCTTTTGACTTATGTCTAAAGCTTGGGAGTAAAGAGAAGCTAAAAAAAGTCAAAGCAAGAGATTTTACCGTAGAAGATGACTTAAGGAGTATTTTGTTAGTGGCAGGAAAACTAGGGCTCAAATTGGTGGACATGGCTCATGCAAAGGATTTGGGGAGTTAGTATAAGAATTGATTGAACAAAGAAGAATTTATTTGATGATGATACAAGTTTTCTCATGGAATGTCCGAGGTTTGGGGAAGGATTCCAACTTTAATAATGTTTGTGAACTCTTGCAGAAACATAATCCGGCGATAGTTTGTCTTCAAAAAACTAAGAGGAAGTCATGGATCTCTAAAGAAAATGACAGACTTTGGTCTAATAAAGCAAACAGATGGTTTCACTCTAACTCTAGAGGAGTCTCGGGAGGGATCCTTATTACATGGCAGTTGGGAATCTTAAAAGAAACTGAAGTGAGGACTGAATCAAATTGGATTAGAGTCAAATTTCAGTGGACTCAGGAAAAAGGTTTCTTTGTTTGTTATAATGTTTATGGGCCGACCGATAGACTTGAAAAAGTAAGCTTCCTAGATTCTTTAAAGGAGGATATCAAAACATGGGAAAACTTGCCGCTATGCTTGATTGGCGATTGGAATTTTGTGAGAAAGTCGGAAGAAAGAGTTAACTGTATTTATGTTCCAAGTAACTCGAATAAGTTTAACTAATTTATTGAAGATATGGGTCTATTGGACCTGCATGTTAGTCCTCTGAACTTCTCATGGTTTGGTAGGGAGGGTAAAAAGAGTTTGTTAGACAGAGCTTTGATAAACATCTTATGGTGTGAAAACAGGGAGTGAAGTGTGAAGAATCTTCCGAGAAAGCACTCAGATCATAAAGCTATTCTTCTTATGAGGGAGCAAACCAATTGGGGAGCCAAACGTATAAAAAAATTTGACCATTGGTTGAAGGACCTGGAGGGTTTGAGTATTTTCTAAAATTTCTGAGAACAAAAATCCAAATCAGGAGAAGACTTAGTTAAATCTGAGACTTTTAAAGACTTAAGGAAAGTAATGGCTCGATGGCATAAACAGACCAATGGAAATTTTAAAGAGCGGATTGGAGAGCTAGAATACATGAGAGAAATTGCAGACAAATGAGAAAATAAGGGGGGGGGGGAGATAGAGGCACTTAAAATTCACCTGAAAAGCCTATACAAAGAAAGAGATGAATCCTGGAAGTAAAAAGAAAATGGCTTGCTGACGGGGATAAAAATACTAGATTTTTCATGTAGTTGCCAAAAAAATATTAATGAGAAATGGAATTAAAGAGCTAGAACATAAAGGTTCTTGCAATTCGGATCCGAACTTGATTAAGGAATTCATCTGTAATCACTTTAAATCATTCTTCTCAGTGAAAAATGAATCAATTCTTTTTAACTCAGGGAGCATGAGGCTGCCTCAGATTTTCAACCTTAAAAAAGACGAGTTGGTATTAGAGTTTAGTTGGGAGGAGATAAATCAAGCAATGCTAGATTATGATCCTTCCAAATCTCCGGGACCGGACGGTATGAATTTTAACATCATCAAAAGTTGTTGGATTTACCTTAAACCAGCAATTTTGAATCTATTTAAATCTTTCTTTGAGGGAGGTAAAATTCCAAAGGGTCCAAACTCTAGCTTCATAACACTAATTCCGAAGCTATGATGTCCAAAGAAGATTGATGATTTTAGGCCTACCAGTTTACTCAATTCAGCCTATAAAGTCCTAGCAAAAATGTTGGCCAACAGATTAAAATCTGTACTCCATAGTATCATATCAGAAGAGCAGTCGACATTCATTCAGGGGAGAAATATTTTGGATAACATTTTGATTACAAACGAAGTAGTTCACTGGCTTAAAAGAAGGAAGAGGAAAGGTGTCATTTTAAAGTTGGATTTTCAAAAAACTTTTGACTCTGTCAACTGGAACTTCTTATCAAATGTCATGAAAGGAATAAAATTTAGTCGAAAATGGCAAAAGAATGTTTACTCTCGTCAAGAATCTCAGTTCTAGTGAATGGAGCACCAACAAAAGAATTCAGTCCAGAAAAAGGGTCTTCGCCAAGGAGATCCTTTATCACCGCTCCTATTTAACTTGGTGGGCGAAGTTTTTAGCTGTTTGCTGAAGAAAGCTGAAAAAGAAAGTATTATCGAAGGACTTTCTATAGGGGAAACGGTAGGTAGTATTTCGCATCTTCAATTTGCAGACGATTCAATTCTTTTCTTAGAAACAAATAAAGAAAACATAATTGGCGTTACGAAAACATTGGAGTGTTTCCAATACACGTCAGGATTAAAAATTAGTTTTGATAAAAGTTCGTTACTCGTGTTTGGGGTATCAGATGCGGAAACTAGGGAATGAAGGGATATTCTTTCATGCAAAATGTGCTCAATACCTTTCTCTTACCCGAGCTTTAACGTGGGAGCAAACCTCTTGAATAGATCTGCATGGGCTCCGTTGGTGGAAAGATTCAAATCAGCTCTAAGCGAATGAAATTGCAGAAATTTATCCAAAGCAGGTAGGATAATTCTAATCAAAGCTACACTAAATAGTCTTCCAATTTATTGGATGAATCTAGCTAAAATTCCTAAGATAGTTATCAAGGAATTAGATAGAATCCGAAGAAATTTCTTTTGGGGGCATGAGAATCATCAAAAGAAATGGCATTCCATTTCATGGTCAAAAGTCTGTATGTCAAAGATCTCTGGTGGGTTAGGACTAGGTTTTCTGGATAAAAGAAATGAAGCCTTATTAGCAAAATGGTTCTTCAAATGGCAGAGTGGAAAATTTTGGAGATGGAGGAACATTCTAAATGGTTTATATAAAGGGCAACTAGGGAACAATATAGAAAACTGGCCTGATAATGGCTCTTACTCCTCAACCTTAAGGAGTATAAAGGGATTGTCGAAAAAGAAAGAAGTGATCAAATGGATTTTAAGAAACAACTTTCAGTGGATAGTAGGAAATGGGGAAAGCATTTGTTTCTGGGAGGACATATGGAATAATTTAGAACCCCTTGCGGTTTCATTTTAGAAATTATTTGCAATCTCGAATTTCAAAGATGCTAGTCTAAGATGGTTGAGAGAGAATAAAGATAAGCTGCTAAGTGATGACACATTATGGAAAAGGCCTCTGAATCCAAAGGAAATGGGGGAGGTAAAAAAAATTAAACTCTTATCAGAAAGAATTTCAATGAATCAGGGAAGAGATGTCCTGGTCTGGATTCACTCAAATAGGACCCTCTCGACAAAAGACCTATACTCAAAGTTGGAAGTAGGGGTCTCAAATCCTAAGTGGAATACAATTTGGGGTTTTTGTTGCCTTCCAAAAGTGAGAGTTTTCCTATGGAAACTTGGTCATGGGATTTTACCTAAAAAAAGTTGTTGTTTTCAAGAAGAATTTTCATAACTAATGATCCTACTTGCGAATGGTGTAAAGATAAAGAGGATGATCTAAGTCATGTTTTCTTTGAGTATGAGTTAGCAGTATGGATGAGGAATTTCTTGGAGTCATGGTGGAAATGTAAGAATCTGAAATGGTCTGAAGCAACTCCACTGCCTTGGTCTTGGATGACATCAAACAGCAAAAGAAGGAAAGGTAAATGTTGGAATATTTTTTAGCAGCGGCACTATGGACAATCTGGTTATCCATAAATAAATTTGTTTTTAAAGGCAAAAAGATTAAAAGAGAAGAATTTGAAGAAATTCTAAAAGCTAGAGTGGTGGAATGGTCCAAAGCTTATGGCTTAATAGGTTCGAATGATGTGGATTCATGGCAAAGAATCTCATTCTGCATTGTGATAAGGAGGACCTAAAAGAAATTAATTCCATGAGAGGTATCCTAGATAATACAAAGGGGTGGAAAGTATTTATTGATGGTGCATGGATTCCTGGTAAAGGTTCGATTAAAACTGCAATTGGAGGATTTATTGAAAATTAAAGAAATGAGCTGATGTTTATCTTTTTAAATCCAATCGATGCTAATTCGGAATTGGAAGCTGAACTGAAGACTTTAATCTTTGTTCTTGAGGAACTTTGCAAACAAAAAATGGTAAGGCTAATTTTTTTTTTGTTTTTCATATTCAAAGAAAGTGGTTTCATGGGCATGTTCTAAAATGAGCATATATAATTTGGAGGATAACAGTTTTACTAAATTGGTTAAGACCTTTTTGGAGGCCCATGAAGGTCATTTTTGCTTCATTAAAAGTGGGTTCAATAAAAAAGCTCATGACCTAGTCCAATAAGGTCTAAAGAGATCCAACCCAACTTTTGGGTGGACCTAGTTGGCTTATATTTGAAACTGTTTTCGCCCAGAAGGTCGAATCGGTTTAAAAGGAATTTAATTCTTTTAGTTGGGGGTTATATCTCCCAATTTTCAATACCCATTAAATTTTCAGTCTTCCCACTACTATCCTTGGGTCTGATGCAAGTCTATTAGCTCATTTATTAATATGTGAAGGCTTAGCCCTATCTCGGCTATAAGAAATATACACCAAAATCTCTCTTGGTTCTCTATATAGTCTAGGTTTCATGGAGATAGTTCAAGTGTTGGATGGTGACACTTGGTCAAAACCTCCCCCTTTCTTTCTAAAATTGAATGTGAAAGGCATTCTAATCCCATAATCTCTCTCTGGTATCGAAATGGAAAATCCGAATGGCATTGGGGGAATCATAAGGGACGAATACAGAAATCTTTTGAAGGGCTTCATAGGCACGGTTGGGGAAAAAGGAAGTGATATGGTGTATCTCTATGTAGTTTATCATAGTTTGCAAGTGGCTATAGATATGAAAGGTTCTCAAAGGGGAAATCTGTTCAAACTCCACATGGCTACTTCTGATGGGGAGGCCATTCATGCCTTGAGTCACCCAAATAATTTCTCCAACTCTCCTGTTAGGTTGCTCATTAACAAGATTCAAGAACTATCCAAGGAATTTGATGTTATTGTTATTAGGTTATGCAGCCTGAGGGCAAATAGGCCAGCCACTTTGTTGGCAGAAACTGGATTTAATGACTATGATGAAGTAGTTTCTTTTGACAACAACAACAACATTCTGAAAGACAAGTTTGAAGGATTGGGGAATTTTTTTTGCCTCGAATAACGTTACAAATGGGAGCGTATGAGTCTCGGGATGAAGGATAATTAGTGAATCCAGTTTCCGGAGTGAATAAACCATAGTTTCTTTAGTTGTTTGGGTCTTTTATTAGGATTGTGTTCAGTCTTTGGTTCTGTTATGTATTCCCCTTATTAGGGACTCTATTTTATTTTAATGATTCTTTGCTTTTAAAAAATATAATATAATATTAAACTTTTAAATTATTTCCAAATAAAAAGAATTAAGTATTTATAAAATAATAGTAATTATAATAACAATAATAATAATAATGACAATAATAATAATAATAATAATAATAATAATAATAATAATAATAATAATAATAATAATAATATATAAAGAGATAATTAATTATAAGTTGTAGCTAAATTCTAAATATAATAGATAAAATATAATTATGGTTTATATTCTATTCTATTAAGTAGATCTTAATATAATAACAAATATTTCAAGAATATATATATTCACCAATTCAAATAAAGCTTATAAATTATAACTAATTCCTCATTATAATAAATAAAATACAATTACAATCATTAATAATAGATATATGGTATTATTTAGTAGTTTTATAATTATTAAATTTAGTGAATTATTGACACCAGAAAATCCTATATTTCTCTCTTTATATTAAAATATTAATAAATAATGTTATTAGTAATAATTAATTTATATATTTTTTAATAAGATAAATAATAAATCATATATAATATACTATTTACGTTGATATACTATTTACGTTGTGTTATCTTGTAATATTTAACTATATACTTTATAAAAAATTAAAATAAATAAATCGTATATAACATAGTATGAAAGTCAAATTTTCACTTTCTTGATCCGTGGTAGATGATTTATAAATTTTCCCTTCTTCTTTGAATTGAGCAAATCAAAGTACTTCTTCTTATAGAAGGCAACATTATCTTCTCTTGTCTTTGGCTTGGACACATCCTTGCTTCTACACTCATTTGCAAAATGACCAAGAACATTGCACGTGTAACACTTAATTTTTGATTTATCCACCATGTTCTTATTTTCCCCTGAAGACTTAGTGAAAGGTTTTCTTCCTCCAACAGGCTTTTTGAATTTGAGTCTTGAAAATCTATTTGCTAAGTAGGCAACAGAATCATCAAGATTCTCAAGATCTTCAAGAGAATAGCATTCAGATTCTCATTTGTCACAACTTTCATCTTCCTCTGATTCCTCATCTTCACTCTCTTCCACTGCTCCAGACTTCATCAAACTGCTTGGTTCTAAATCTGGTTTATATTTCATCTGAGCCATAAGAGCTACAGATTTGATCTTGCTCGAGTCATTTTACATGTCTTATTTTTGTTTGATCTCCATTTCATAAGTTTGGAGAAACCCAAACAGATCTTCAAGAGTCATAGTTTTTAAATCTCTTGCTTATCTTATAACAACCACTTTTGATTCCCATCCTTGAGGTAAAGCTCTCATAAACTTGTTGTTTATGTCCTTCTTCTCATACTCCTTGCCATGAGCTTTCAAATCATTTATCAATCTGTTGAAGATATCATTGAGAGATTCTTCATTCTTATGCAAAAACCATTCATAACTTTGAATGAGCATTTGCAACTTATTTTCTCTTACAGCTGCAGTTCTATCACAGACTACTTCAATAGTATCCCACACATCTTTTGAAGTTTTCAGATTCAACAAATTGTTGAGCATATCATCATCAAGCCCTTTGTATAAGATGACTATAATTTTCTTGTCCTTCCTAAACTTCTCATTTTCTTCTGGAGTCATTTCGTTTTTGGTTTTAGGAACAAGATGTTGAGGAATGACTCTTCCTTCAACAACAGCTTCAAGCACAAGCTTCTTTGGAACTTCTGGTCCATCCTCAAGGTACTGAATGTAGTCATCATCTATTGAAGAAAGATGAATCAACATTCTCTGCTTCCAGAAGAAGTATTTGCCATTCTCAAGAAATGGAACCTTGTTGTTGTATGCAGACATCCTTCAAGATCTTTTAAGCTTGTATTTCGGCTTCCTGCTCTGATACCAATTGTTGTTTAATAATGATTCTGCACTTAGATTTGTAGGGGGCCGGGGTGAATACAAATCTAAACAACTTTTTAAAACTTTTTCTGATTTTAAACTTATAGAGCAAAGCTTAACAACTATGAATAATATATGAAAGAGAAACAATAAGACTCAAAACACAAGAAATATCAAAGTTAACTTTCATTAAACTTTAAAGGTTTTCAAAATAAAGCTATAAACAGCTTTAATTTGCTACAATCTGAAATTAAACAATCTCAACTACAATTTGTTCTTAGAAAGCTACACAAATACTCTCTGAATAATACAAAGCTTCTTCTTTCTAAAAACTTAGTGAACAAGAAAGAATTACAAGGCATTATATACTAAAGAGAACTGTTGTTGAATATCCACTGCTATATGTAAGATATGCTCATTTGTCTCCTACTTTTGCCTGCTTGTGTGGACCACTTTTCTGCACTAGGAGACAGCAACAATTTCTTTTCCATGTCAGGTTAAATTCCATCCCATGCCTTTCTTTCTGGACCACTTTCAATTCTCCTCAAAGATGTACTATTGTAATAACTTTTGGCTTCATCTTCAAGCTGTAAAGTGCCACCTAGGATCAGTTGTAATTTCTCCTGCTATTGCTGTTCCACTTATTTTTATCCACGGATGACAACTTCCACTGACTTTGGAATATCCACTGTTTTGGAATATCAACTGCTTCTTGAATTTCCACTGCCAGATTCATCTTGTCTAAATTTGAGTTTTCTAACAACTTTATACCCTTCAGGCTTGACTTGTAGCTAGATAAGACTCTTTACATTGATACTTAACAATCGAAGCAATACAACTTGACATTGACAACTATTGAGATTACCAAGTCATTATTGAAATGTGTTATATAATTTATATACAAGTAATAACACTTATTTTCCTAACTGTTTTGATATCATCATCATCATTGTAGATAGCACGTCAATAACTAACAAATATATAGTATAAAATAAAAATATATGAATATGTGTTTCTTAATAAATAATCATTATAAAATACATTTAAAACTCTTAATAAATTATAATAATTATATAAAAAACAATTAAAATTTAAAAATATTAATTTACTAGATAATATCATAAAATTAGGACAAATATAAAATAAATTAATTATCATATTGTATTAATATATTTTGTTAACATTTAAAAATTTTGTGTCATATTGAAAGTATTATAATACTTTAAAATTTAGAAAAGGTAAAATTATATGTAAATTTTATTTCTTTCTCTTTCTTTTCCTACTCAAGAATGCAAGGAAGAAAATAGGATATACATATTTTCTTTTCTTTTATAAAACTCCGAAACAATTTAGAGATTTTTTTTTTACTTCTCTTCATTTGTCTTTCTTCTATCTTTCTCACACTTCATTTCTTTTTCTTTCCTTTCAAACTTGGGAACACACCATACATGTCTAGTGACAATATAATGTCTAGTAATTTTACAATCCGTAACATTCATGGTGTAGCATGGTGTATGATATATATA
>JAUEJK010109945.1:0-11468 GCA_032274865.1 Eryngium alpinum | reverse complement strand
TTAGGATATAAGCTAATATTAATTATATAATTGATAATAATTATATAACCAATATTTATATATCCGGGGTATTACAGTTAATGTCTTGAAAAAAATAAGAAATACATACCAATAAAAGCGCCTAAAGGCGAGAAATATAGACCCTTTGGCATGACATGTCAAAGAGGATGAGAACAAAAATAAGGCAAAACGCCAAAAACATGAGAAGATAAGCTCATTGGCATGAAACGCCAGGGAGGAAGAATATTAGAGAGGCAAAGCACCAAAATAAAGAAAAGAAGACACCCCTTGGCGTGAAATGCCAAGGGAGTAGTATGGGAAGAAGATGAAAATGCCAAAGAAGGCTAATAAGGAAGCTCCTTGGCGTTTGGCGCCAAGGAAGATGAAAATTATAGGCTAAAATGCCAAAGTAGTTCCCAAAGAAGACTCATTAGCATTTCACGCCAAGGAAGATGTACACAAGGGAGTCTAAAATGCCAAGCTCAAACATGATGGATACTCCTTGGCGTGAAACGCCGAGGAAATTAGTTCTCTCTCCCAGTAAAACGCCAAGGTAGGCTATGAAGGGAGTTCCTTGGCGTTTAAGCGCCAAGGAGGGATAATTCCTCACCACAAAAACGCAAAACAAGGAAAGTGTGGGAGCTCCTTGGCGTTTGGCACCAAGGAGGAGTCTCTCACAACTTGCAAAACCACCAAAGACACTTAAAGATGTACTCCATTGGCGTTTAACGCCTAGGAATGGGGAGGCTCAGGCAGGTTTTCCTAAGCCCTAATTTTTGGTGAAAAACAAGTTATATTTTTGCGGAATAAATTACCCCAAAAATAGGGGGCAAATGTAGTGGCCCGAAAATAGGGTCCAAAATGATAGAGCCCAATGAGGCAGGATCCGAAATGAATAAAACTCGAGATAAATAAAGCCCAATACAGCAAAGCTCAAAGAGGAGGACTCAAATAATGAGGTGCGGAAACCCTAAAGTAACTAGGTAAATAAATCTGAATAAGAAAGTGAATCCTAAAGGTAAATCAAGTAATGATTCCTTATGAGGGTAGAAAACCCTAATCTTGGGTGGCAAGAAAAAAGTTATAAGGTAAAGATAATTATCATCTAAATAAGATTCTAAATTCTATTAGAAGTTTGAAAACCTACTTTACGCCTATATAAGGTGATTAATTCTCAGAATCAGGTATGTAATTTTAGCTCCAACTCAGAGAATATACACAAACTACTCCATCATTTATTCTTGCACCCGAGTCCTCCCGGTAGGACCGCCCCCACCGGTTTTTATAGGTTTTCCAGCGTTTGTTCGAGGAGATCGTCTACGAAGCATCCGGCCATCAGGTAACTTATTTTTTCGATCCGTAACACGAGGCATTGCAAATCAATTTCCTGATGCACTCACAAATATTAATAGAGTAACCAAATCATATATACTAGCTGTTAATGCTCCTGCCAAGATAAAAGTCCCTGAAGCCTAATTCTGAAAGCAAATGAGTCTAGGCCTCGCCTGAAGTGAGGTAGACCAATCGGTTCCAAAGATAAAAACCCTCGAAAATGAAAAGGACCAAATAATTAAGATGCCCAAAAAGAGGAAGCTGAATCTCCAAAAGAGACCTGTGACACAATGGATAATGCCCCAGAAGTGGTTCAGGTACCTGAAAATGAAAATGAAAATGAAAATAAAAAATGAAGAGATCTCGATAAATTATGTTGTCACATGAAAAAGATTGAACCGAAAAGAAATTATCGTGGATGAAGTTTTCGCATATAATATAGCACTTGATGTAATGATGGAAAACGAGGATTTTGAACCAAAGTCCATCGATTAATGTTGATGCAGAAATGATTGGCCAATACGGAAAGAAGCAACACAAACTGAATTGAGCTCACTTAATAAGCATAATGATTTTCGACTTGTAGTCCAAACCCCTGAAGGGACAAAACCTGTTGGTTATAAATGGGTTTTTGTATGTAAGAGAAATGATAAAAATGAAATTATGCGATATAAAGCCCGTCTTGTTGCTCAAGGTTTCTCTCAAAGACCAGGCACTGATTACGAGGAGACATATTCTCCGGTAATGGATGTAATAACATTTCATTATCTTGTTAGTCTGGTAGTAATTGAAAACTTAGAAATGCGTTTGATGGATGTTGTTATGACATATTTGTATAGTTATCTTGATAATGATATTTATATGAAGATCCCTAAAGGATTTTAATTATTTGAAGCATATAGATCACATCCTCGAGATATGTATTCAATTAAGTTGTAATGATTATTATATGACTAAAGTAATCTGGACGGATATGGTACAATCGTTTAAGTGAATAACTATTGAGAGAACAATACAAAAATGATCCCATTTGTTCATGTGTGTTTATAAAGAAATATGGACCTTCATTTGTTGTAGTAGCTATATATGTTGATGACTTGAACATTATTCGAACTCCTGAAGAGCTCCAGAAAATAATTAATTACCTAAAAGGTGAGTTTGAAATGAAAGATCTTGGAAAAATAAAACTTTGCCTTGGTTAAAACTTAAACACCCTGCAAATGGAATTTTTGTTTATCAAGCAACATATACAGAAAAGGTCTTGAAATGGTTTTACATGGACAAAGCATATCCACTCAGTACTCATATGGTTGTTCGATCACTTGATGATAAAAAGGCTATTTTTCGACCTCGGGAAGTGTTGAAAATAATATGTCTTATCTAAAGAGAATTGGAGAGGGGGTGAATACAATTCTCTAAACTTTTTGGAGTTTTCTTTACAAAAGCACACAAACAGATTCAAAGATGAAGAACAGTAAAGGAAATATGCAGAAATATAAACAACACCAAAATTATCAAAGTTTAACTTTCATTAAAACTTTGAAGAATTTTCTAGGATAAGCAAACTTGCTTTCCTAGCTACAATCTATCTCAATGAAGAAATAGCTACAAAACTCTTTGTAAATGAATACAAAGCCTCTCTCTTTCTCTCTCTCTCTCTCTCAGAATAATAACTCTGAAATTCATACTTATTCCTGAATACAATGTGTCTATTTATACTAAGAAAAGAAGGCTCCAAAAAATCCCCTGACATGTGCACATCATGCTCCTTTTGTCCAGCTAATTTGACTTTTAGTGCGGACCACTGATGTTGACATACTGCACTCCATATCCCTTCTTTCCTCAATTGGCTAAGGAAGAATTGACACCTATATTTAGGACCACCAGCATCCTTCCAAATTCTGCAAAATCACTAACAGAATTGAGGTTTCTTCATCAGATTGAATCCTGATGCTAAAGCTGGCAAATCTCCAAAGTCCCCTGAAGGTAAAGCTCCCTTGATATAGGACTTGGCTCCCCTGATTAACATTTGAGACTTGATGTACATTTGCTCCCCTAATGAGCGTTTCTCCCCTGAAGGTCAATTCTCCCCTAACAATGTAGAATTGTCCCCCAAAACTTTATTTGTTTCCTGATGGTATCTCCCCTGATGAGTTGATTTACTCCAACATACATTTATTCTATATTTTTTCTCTTTTATAATCTATACGAGTATTGAGCAATTTATTCTACGACTACTTCTAAGACATCATCATCCATCAATACATTATTCTTAACAATCTCCCCCAATTTATGTCTTATCAATGTGATAGACATAAATTTAGGTTTGATGGTTGATGATGATGTCAAAACAAAAGAAGAAGTATACAAGATGAAATTTTAAAATTTACAAAATGAACTGTACAAGGATTAAAAAGAAAAGTATTTACAAGATAACTTACAGTTAATGAGAAAAGTGTATTATGACTTAGATCTCATGAGTTTAGAATACTCAGCAAGAGGATCAATTGTGCCAATTGAAACAAAGTCCTTTACTTCTATTCCATAGTCTTCTCTACTGTTGTATCCAACTCATAGGTGCTCATCAAATCCACCATCTTCAATCCCAAAGGTTTCCATCTCTTTTCATTCAGCCCTTCCTTGAAATTACCTTTCTATGTGAGATTTTATTATTTTGAGAGTGACTCCTTCAGCATTTTTTATCTCTTCATAGACTTTCTCCATCTTCTCTCGATACATTACCATTTGCTGCCAAGAGACACTAGGAACTCTGTCATTCTCATACTAATCAACTCCATTCAGATCTGGATTATACCTTGGAAACATAGCAATTACCTGTGGATAGCAATAGGTCTTGAAATATGCCTCTGAAGGTTTGATTCCTTAAGCTGGACCTTCCCTTTTGATCAAGAGTTTTACTATCTTCTCCCTCACAGCTATAACCATTTCATTCTTATGATCCTTGATCTCTTCAAGAATAAACTCAAGCTCTGGATAGAGAGAAATTCTATTTTCTTCATATCCACTTTTTTCTTCTTTCCATCTTCATATGTGTAGACGAATTTTAAAGGATCCCCATGAGCATGGAATATTCCAAATTTGTCATTGATCTCTCTTTGTAGTTGCTCCACTTTCTTATATAGGATTTGGCCTAGCATTGATGTAGAAATTTTCTTCTTGATATAATTAAGCTGCCAAGCATCCATGCATTTGAAGAATTCCCAAGTAATTGTCATTGGCTGCTCACTCCTTCTAATGAACTTAATGAATATCTCCTCCTGCTTCTATTGTTCACCACCACTTGAATCTCAAAGTTTTTTGCAACATATTGCACAAACTCCTGAGTTCTTATCAACAATGTCTTGGCAAGATTCATTTTTCGATGAGTTTTTGGTTCAGAACTAGGTAGAACATTTATTGCCGAGGTTGGAGGCACTTCTTTATAAATCTTCTTCTCATACTTGAATCTTTGCTGATAAGTATAATGAATTGTATTATCAGACATAGAGCTAGCTGAGGTTTTAGGGTTTTGTTGGGATGGTGGTTGTGATTTAGGTTGAGGCTTATAGATTGGATTGGCTGAAGTAAGGTTTGAAGCTGTAGATTCTGCAGGTTTGGGTGCATTTCCACCTGAAGGAGGAGGAGGAGGATCATTGGAAGGTTTAGGGCTAGGCTTGCATGGGTCCTTGATTAGAATGCCACTGGATTTCTTCTTGGCCATTTCTTTCTCAAAAAGAGATTTCTCCCCTGATACAACCTTTTTCTTGCCTTTGTCCCCTGAAGGCACTTCCTCCCCTAATGCTACTTCTTTCTTCTCCTCTTCAAAATCCTTCATAATTTTGTCTTGAATTTTTAATGAGGCAGTAATCACCAAATCAGAATCAGTGTACCCAGCTTTCCCTTTCTTTTCACTATTCTTTCCTCTACCTCATCCCTTAACTTTTGGAGCCTCAACCAAACCATCTTTAGCAATGTATTTGGCAATAAGATCTTTGCTCTTATTCAGACTGTATTCTTCCTTTTCCTTAGCAGTCATTTCGGACATTTCATGAAACTCCTGAATCTCTAACCTATCAGCCTCAGTGAGCGTGTCAAGATGATAGTTTCCACTTGCAATATCAGCTGCACTAAGCTTGGAGACAGACATATCACTTGCTAAGATAAGAACTTTACTAACTGGAGCTTCCGTAGAGATAAGGCAATGGCTCTGTTCCCTGACAACCATTTCCAATCCTTGAATATCACTTGGAGCAGGGGAAGTAACCCTAGACACCTCTCTTGATCCAGAATTAGAGGCTCTTTCTGCATCCAAGGATGTAACGCTAGAAAAATGTTTAAACACAGCTTTAGGTAACTGTGTTATTTGAGGAATTGGCATCAATAGAGGAGCTGAAGCAATTCTTTCCAGTTGGACTCGAGGCATACTAATTCTCTCCCCCTTTTTTGGCATCATCATCAGCCAAAAGAAGAGAAAGAATAGTTGCTATATTCTCAGATAAAGAGTTATGATCCTGCTCCAGCTTTGTCATTCTTGCTTCTAGTGAAGTTGACACATCTTTAGCTTTTTGAGCTGCTCTTAGCATATTGTAGCTTGTCTTCTTGTCTGCCATGACTGTGACATGGGTTTCAAGAGACTCCATCTTTTGCTTGAGCTCATGCTTTAGCTTCCTCATTTCCATATCTAAGTTAATTGATTCCATATATTGAGCTTTCAGAACTGTAGCAGCTGACTTGTCTTGAGTTCTCTTTATTTCTTGGCTCAATTCCTGGCTAAATTGGAGAAGACTTGATCCACTATAGCTTTTATGGTGAGCAAATGGAAAAGCTTTCTTTAGATCCAAGTTCCTCATTTGTTCAAGTAGTTTATCATGAGCAGCATTGGGATTGGGCTGACAGCTTTCAACATCATGAATAGAATAGATAATATCAGCTATTGAAGTCCCCTGATACTCCTCAATTCTCTCAGCTTGACTTGTCCCCTGATTATCTGAACTCCCCTAAAGTTGTTCAGTCCCCTGACGCTCAATTACTTCATCAGGAGAGAAATCCATTTGGATTTCTTTGGCAATGTTAAGAACTTGATTAATTTCTTTTTCAACTGAGCTATCCGCAGCTCCAGTTGCTTCAACCAATGTGGTTGGTGGAGTACTTGAACCCCATCCCACTCTATTTTCTTCTTGGAAGATCTCATCTTCCCTTACACAACTCACTTTTTCTTTGTCTGCTAAGACATTACTCTCCCCAAGCTCACTGACTTTACTAAATGCCTTCTGACTCTCAGCTGATACTTTTGCCAGAGCTATCTCAGGGGTAGAGCTTTGCCTCTCAAACTCAGTTTCTTTTGTCACTCCCTCACCAATTTCTGTATCCCTAAGAGGGCTCCTATTGGCTGGGATGTGCTCTTGATTGGCTAGTCCAATCAAGGCATCTACAACTACACTAGTAGCTGGTGATGGTAGACTCTGTGCAATGTGTCCCAGAGGCAAAGGTATAGAACTTTGGGAAGTCATAATTTGCAAGGTGGTTCTATCCTCCCCTAACACACTAGGCATGTCCTCAGAAAGAATAGGATTGCCTGAATCTACCAACATATTTTGATCACCAATGGCTTGATCACTAGAAGGAGAAGTGTACATCAACTTTGAAGGATCTATAGCCATTGGATCATTTCTTGGCTCCTCAAAGATTGTAGACAAATGAGGATTTGGTGTATCTGACCCAAAGATTTGAGTCATTACATCTGAAGCATGAGAATTATATTGAAAGGAAGGAATTGGAGCTTTATAATAGTGGGGCTGAATCACTGGATGTGATTCATCAAGTGATTGTCTATGTGTCCTCACTTGTGCTTCATTTTATCACTCAAGTGCTCCCCTGATGGTGTTTCCAAGTCATTACTCAAGCTTTGTGTATGTGGCTTTCCTCTCTTCTGGTATGTCCTTGGTTGAGGACTCTTTTCAATACACAAATCCTTTTCAGAGGAAGTGTATAGGGATGTGATGTTATCCTTTTTACTTACCAAAGCTTGTTGGGAAGCTTTGGCAGAGGTTAGCTTAGGGTTCACACTATTGCCACACCTTTTATCTTCTTTCCCTTATGTCTCCCAGGGCTACTCTCCTCTCCCTCACCACCCTCAGTTGATGATGGTGCAAGAACTCCACTAGGTCTTTTTGTACCTTTTTAATCTTTTGAGAGATTGAAGGTTTGACTTTAGATTGTTTTAGTGAAATTAGAGGTGTGTTACGGATAAAAAATAAGAGACTTGAATTAAGACGTACCTGACTCTCGTGAAGGTTTGAAACTGATCTCCAAGCTCCTTGAATGTCCGCCGGAAAACCTAGAAAAAATGGTGGGGGTGGTCCCACCGGAGGGACTCGGGTGCAAGAATAAGTAATTGCGTACCTGATTATGAAGAATAATCCTCTTTATATAGGCGTAGATTAGGGTTTCAGATCCCTATTCGGAATTAGAATCCTGATCTACTTGTTAATTCTCTTTACCTTATCTATTCTTTCTTGCACCCCAAGACTAGGAATCGTTACTTGATTTACCTACCAGATTCATTCCCTTATTCCTCTTTTAATTATTAGCCGTATTGGGCCTTTGCAGTATTGGGCTTCGTAAGAAACTTATTCCTCTTTTAATATGGACTGCTCCGTCCTAATTCAAATCCGGATTGTGCCCATCCAGGGCTTATTGGGTCCGTCCCTATTTTTGGGCCCCCTACATTTGCCCCCTATTTTCGGGGTGATTTATCCCTCAGAAATATGATTCGTTTCGTACCAAAAATCGGGTCTTTGAAAATTTTTCCATACCCTGCTTTTTCCCTTAGGCTCTGGCGCCTAGGAGATCTCTTCTACGCCATCTTGGCGTTTTGTACTTGCCTCCACCCATCTCCCTAGGCGCTAGGCGCTAGGCGCCTAGGAGATCTCTTCTTCATTACCTTGGCGTTTGCCAAGACTCGTAAACTATCTCCCTAGGCGCGTAGCGCCTAGGAGATTTACCATCTTTCCCTTTGGCGGTTTTAAAGGGTTACCACTCATTACCCTAGGTGCAAGGTGCCTAGGAGCCTCCTCCCTCACCACTTTGGCGGTTTTATAGAGTATTCATACACCTCCCTAGACGCAAGGCGCTTAGGAGACTTCTTTTTCCTTACCTTGGCTTTTTGCCTAGGGTTTTAAACATCTCCCAAGGCGCTAGGCGCCTAGGGGAGAGTTCAATCAATACATCTTGGCATCTATGCCTCTTCCCAATATTTACTCCGAGGCACTACACTATATGCCTAGGAGTGTTATACTACGCTACTTTGGCGTTTTAATGAATAACTTAGGAGTCCTCCTAGGCGTTTTGACGCCTATTTTGCCCATCTTGGCGGTTTAGTGATCATTCTAGAAATTCTCCTCGATGTTCGGACGCCTAGGAACCCTTACTTCTCCTTTCTTAGCGTGATATACCCAAGAGGTGAGCATATTTTGATATCTATGGAGCCTCCTTGGCCAAAGGAGTTGCTATCCATCTTATTTTGTGACTCACCAGAGCCTAATAATACCCCTAGGCATACGTGCCTAGAAGTTATACTTCACCCAACCTTGGCGGTTTAGGGTTGTAAGAGGGATTCCTCCTACTCGCACACGCCTAGGAGATCCCTTATCTGCCTTGTTTGGCTATCATTTATCTGTAATAAGACATTCCTCTTTGGCTTTCACGCCTAGAAATGTTACCTTCAGATCTGTTTAGGGTTTACACTCGTACAGAACGGTTACCATTTTAAGTAGTCGAAGTGTCACGTCTTCCCACGTCCCTTCAACTTCCACCTCTATATAAACCCTCCTAGGAGGAGGCTCTCCTTATTCTCAACTTTTTACTCTCTCTACAACTTCTCTCTAGTTTTGTTCTTAGAGTTTCAAGAAGGAATGGCAGACATCAGTCATCCAAAGAAGAAGTCAAAGAAGTCCTCCTTCTCAGGTATTCTTTTGAACCTATCTTTAGCATTTTAAAAGTTCTTAAAATAAGACTTTCTTCTACATCGAAGTTACCTTTTATTTGTGCAGTCCAAAGGGAACTTGCTCGTTACCAGAAAGCAGCTCAATCATCTCTCTCTCCTGCTTCTGCCCCTGAACCTTCTTGGAAGAGGACTCGGGACTCTCCGCCCACAACGGCTCTTCCTCCTCCTGTCACTTCTTCCTCCAGCAGCGCTCCCTTCCAAGGAGATTGGACATTCGGTCCTGGCGATTCAGTGGTCAAGGATCCGAAATTTGCTCAACAATGGTCATGGGGATCTATCACTCCTCGCGACAAATCAGATCTTATATACAACTGTCAGCCCGATAATGTTAGGGCTCATAGCCCTCAAGCTATGGCATCGGTAAGATTTTCTTCTCTTACGGTTTCCTTCCGAATATCCTTTTACTCTTGATGTCCCATGATATTCATAATATTCTTTCTTTTGCTAGGTCAACTGCTACTTCCAAGCAGCTATGCACCATGTCCGCTCTTTGGAGTCTTCTCTTATTGACAAAGAGAAGAATATCGAAGGCCTTCAAGATGAGTTGACTCAAGCTGAAGAACACAAACAAAAGCTTCAGTCTGATAATGTTCAACTTAGAGAAGAGGTTGAGAACCTCAGAGATCAGGTCCGTGCCGACCGCACCGAAGTCATCCGCGACTTTCTGAAATCTTCCTACTACCATTATAGGAAGAATAAAATAGCTAGCAGACGGTTCCCTTCCATCTACCATGAATGTTGGGATGAATTCATGAAGTCCATTAAGAGAACTCATCATGAGCTTTACCTTTCTCAGTGCAAGCGTCCGGTTCCCAAAATTCCATTTGTTGAGGATACAGACAAGGAATTTGATTGGCAGCTGCCTTTTAGGGAGGAAGAGGAAAACTCATCAAATGAAGAGACCTCGCTTCAAACGACAATGATGACGATGATGATGATGATGATGATGATGATGAGGGATCCAGAGCTCTGACTGTGGTGCAAAACCTAGGGGGTAGCCTTGTAGATTCTCTTGTAGCTCAACTTAATGTAGAATTAGATAGCGAGGGGGCGAGGTGGATCCTCATCTTAGATATGTACTCAAAGTAGTTATATGATTAATGAAAGAAAACTCTTTGTTATACTCTTTTGCTATATACTTGCGTTTACATTGTTACTGGTAGTATTTACGTAAACTAGTAATGTGCCACGAATGAGGTAACTCTTCTCCCTCAAGGGTTTCTAAATGGTAGGATCCTAATCCAACAGTTCTCTTCACACGATAATGGCCTTCCCAATTTGTAGATAACTTCCTCTTCTCTTCTCCAGAAGCCTCCAATCTTCGAAGCACCAAATCTCCATTAACAAAGGACTGCTTTTTGACCCTCATGTTGTAGTAAGCTGAAGTTCTTCGTTTGTATTCCAAAACTCTGTGCGTAGCTTCTTCTCGCTTCTCCGTAATTAGATCAGCCTCCATTCTCAACAATCCTTCGTTTTCTTCTTCATTGAAGTTTTCTACCCTCGGTGCTTGGAAAGCCAAGTCCACGGGTATGACTGCTTCTACCCCATATACCAAGGAAAATGGGGTTTCTCCTGTAGACTCTTGTGGAGTAGTCCTATTGGACCATAAAACTTTTAATAGTCATTCCACCCATGCTCCTTTGGCATCATCTATCATCTTCTTCACCCCATCCAGGATGATTCGATTCCCTCTTTCTACTTGTCCATTAGCTTGAGGATGCGCTACTGCTGCAAAACGTAACTCAATAGCCCATTCTCGACAGTAGTTCTTAAGCTCTATGTTGTCGAACTACTTGCCATTATCAGCGACGATAATTCGAGGAACCCCATATCTACAGATGACATCCTTCCATAAGAAGCTAATTACCTTTTCAGAAGTAATATGTGCCAATGGTCGAGCCTCAATCCACTTCATAAAGTAGTCAATGACTACCACTAAAAACTTCCTTTATCCATAAGCGGGAGGAAACGGTCCCAGTATATCGATGCCCCACATAGCAAAAGGTAAAGGTGAGGTTATGGAAGTAAGTTCATTTGGAGGTTGTCTTGGAACAGATGATGATGATGATGATGATGAGGGATCCAGAGCTCTGACTGTGGTGCAAAACCTAGGGGGTAGCCTTGTAGATTC
>JAUEJK010109834.1:0-11468 GCA_032274865.1 Eryngium alpinum | reverse complement strand
TAATTTGTGTCTAATCTAATGGTTATTATGAGTTTTCCGTTTTCCAAATGGGGGGTGTTTTCCATTGAACATTCTCCCCTCTCTCTCTCTCTCTCTCTCTCTCTCTCTCTTTCTATATATATATATATATATGTATATGTATATAAGCAGAATATATTTCCCCGATAAGAAATATAAGTAGGCGTGGAGAGGAGAGAATTGTTATGGAGTATGAGGATATGGAATGTCCCCTTGTGGAATGAGAAGTAAGGTATTTATAGGAGTGCAAAGGTAACCACTCCCCATTATTTCTCCTCCACGTGGGCAACCATCCTACCTAAAATGGGGGAATGGTTTCTGACCTCGTCAGTCCTATTAAACTGACATTCAAATGGTCATAGTGGACTTGGGCAATGGGCCAGTCCCTACCAGACCTTCAGAAAATGCCTTGAATCCATATCCGGTTCTCTTGGGCCCGATTCAGAAAAACTCAATTTAGAATTTGAGCTCTATAATAACCGGGTCAAATTCATATTGGACAGATATAATATAAATAATTTATTTTGGCCCACAGTTTAAAGGCTGAACGACTCAACGATTGACATCTTTTAAGTTTTAAGATACAGTGGGCCTTTATTAGAAAATGGTGTTGGTCCACCGTTTATTGACATCCGTCCAAGCCTATATGGTATTAAAATTTTCGTTTTTTTCAGTAAATTCTTTTCTTTTTTCTATAATTTTTTCATAAACAAAATAACACAAGTACCACAATAGCTATGTGGATCAAGAAAAAGTATTTTTACAGTGCAAATGGGACAGAGGCGAGAAAGGGGCGATTGGGAGGCGACGAAGGAAAATTCAAAATTTGAATTTGGAACTAGGGAAATCCATCTTTTCAAAGGGTGTTTGATGCAAGGAATGTCAGATCCTTCAGGGATGTAGTTGTTGGCAATGGCCAGTTGAATAATAAGCAGATTTCCAACTGCCTTATTAGAAAGGAGGCTCAGCAGATTTCCCTACTGTTTTCTTAAACAATATTCACGAAAGATCGAGAGCTGGATACATTTGGTTGTTAATTAAGGATTCTGCAATCATCAAAGATATCATCCTCCCAAAGAGAAGAAATAAAAGAAATGAAAGGTACGATTTTATTAGTCTCAAACATTTTGAAGATCTTGACATTGTGATCAGTATGTTAAATGGAAGAAGTCTCTTCGGAAAGCTTTTATTAGCGTACAGAGTAAAGAATAGTGTTAGTTCTTCCTTTTTCAATAGTACATCCAATCAGGATAATTTATTCCTGAAACCACTCTAATCCCCTACTAAGGTGAATCAGCCATTGGGAAATATCCCCGAAGTACCCTTTAAAGCCGATCAACCGGTACCGGATAATTTTGAAAAAAGAAAAGAAATTTGCAAAAATGAAGGTGTGGTGTTAAATATTAATAAGGATATAGTGAACATGTTAAACCTTTCATTGGTGGGTTGGCCTATTAAGGATGCAAGTTTCATTGAAAATCAAATTCAAATAAGGAAAATCGACTGGTTAGATGTTCCCATGGAGGATGGCAGGTGTTTGTTAAAAGTTGAAAATGAAAATGTCTTCAAATCACTAGAAAAAGATAAATGGAGCCTTTTGGGAGATTGGTTCTCAAATCTTCAGGTGGTAGATCCCCTCAGCCTTAAGATTGAAATAACTTGTCAAGTAATATGCTCTGACCTTCCAATAGGCTATTATGACAATGCAAACTTAGCATAAATCTTAAAATATATGGGTAAAATCATTAATAATAACCTTGATACAATGCCCGTGGAAACTCTAGATAGTCTTAAATGCCTGATAGCTACAAGTCATGATTATCCAATCAACACTGAGTACTTTTATTCTCTCGATGAGCAAGGGGATATCAAGATTCAAATTCAGGAAATAAGAAAGGCTGAAGTTTTGGAATTAAGAAGGGCAAGTGAGTGGGGAAAAAAGCAAAAAAGAAACCTGAGCAGATTTCTAATGAGGCAAAGATAGACTCAGGCCAATCATCTTCCATTGACACTGTAATACCGAAATCTCCTCTGTTGCAACCCTCAAAGCAGATTGTTTGCTTTTCAAATGATAACCCTTCGGAAGATTTCATTTGTGATAAGGATCACAATGCTCTGTAAGATATAATCGATAAGGAAGAAGAAAACATTAATTTTGTAGAAGTTGGATTACATGGGAAATTTAAGGAATTGCAGGCAAAGCTCTTACAGAAAAAAGAGAAATGGATAGTTCTCAAAGACAAAATAGATTCTAGTCAAATAGCCTTGGTTATCCTTAAATATGTGGATAGTCCAATGCCTTCCAAGGAAACATTTAGATCATAAGATTCTGTTGTTAAAAGTTGATAAGAGAGACTCGGGACTAAAATCAATAAAATATTTTGATTCTTGGCTCAAAGATGAAAACGTTCAAGAGCTGATTGCGAAATTCTGAAAAGATGTTGAGTGTAATAATGATGGAAAAGTAGTCATCCCTAAAATTTTTAAAGATTTCAGGCACACTCTACATAGATGGAGCAATGAGAATAGAATTTTGTCTACCAGGAAAATTCAGGATCTAGAAATAAAACTGGATGCCATTGACTCCAAATCAGACCCTTCACTTTACTGCTTATTGAACTTTGGGCTCTCAAATCTACACAGGGAAAGGGATGAGGACTTAAGGCAAAAGGTTAGGTATTACTGGCTATCATTGGGAGACAGAAATACGAGGTTTTTTCATAACAGGGTCAAAAAGAGAATGCAAAAATGGAATATAAAGGAGATAGTAGCAAATGGGGAAGTGCTAACAGAGCAAGATAAAATTAAGGATTACATTTTTGACTACTTCAAGAATTTTTTTTGGGCTAATGAACACCTTATTTGGTTCAAAATAGGAAAGCTGGAGTTAAACAAACTTATGGATGATCAAAAATCCTTGCCGGATTCATCTGTGGAGGAAAATGAAATTTTTAGAGCTTTGAATAAGTGTGATCCAAATAAAGCACCGGGTCCAGATGATTTGAATTTCAAGTTTATCAGATACTATTGGTGCTTCATTAAGCAGCATGTGATGAACTTAATCAGTGATTTCTTCGTCGGTAAGGGCTTTCATTCAGGAACTAATTCATCATTTATCACCCTCATTCAAAAAAACTGGATACTTAAAAAACTGAAGACTTCAGACCAATCTCCCTAATCAACTCTTTGTATAAAATAGTTGCAAAGATCTTAGCAAACAGACTAAAACTTATTCTTCCTTCTCTAATATCTGAAGAAAAATATGTCTTTATCAAAGGAATATACATTGGAGATAATATTTTGATTGTAAACGAGGTGGTAGAGTGGCTAGAGGAAAAAGAAAAGAGGGATCATTTTAAAATTAGATTTTTAAAAGGCTTTTGACTCGGTAAACTGGAACTTTCTTCGGGATGTTTTAGAAAAAATGAACTTTGGGTCGAACTGGAGAAATTGGATAAAACTTGCCTTGAATCGAGCAGAATTTCACAGCCCAACAAAGGAATTTTCACCAGCTAGGGGGCTAAAATAGGGAGATCCACTTTCACCCATTCTCTTCATTTTGGTAGGCAACGTCTTTGGAGCATTCATAAAAAAGGCAGTACGCGAAAGAATATTCAATAGTTTAATTCTGAACTCTCAAGATGAATGTATCTTACATCTCCAATTTGCGGACGATTCAATTTTATTCATCGAAGCCAGCACAGAATCCATCTTGGGTGTAAAGAAGACTCTACAATGTTTTTAGCATAACTCTGGACTCAAAATAAATTTTGAAAAAAGTTGTATTCTCCCGTTTGGTGTCCCTGAAGAGGAGGTAAATATTTGAAAAGGCATATGGAAGTGCAATGTGGGTGAAACTCCATTCAACTATCTGGGTTTCCCGATAGGTGCTCAGCTTAGAAAGAAGATAGTTTAGAAACCACTTATCGATAAATTTCTTTCTAAGCTATCTTACTGGAATTCCTCTGCTTTGTCAAAAGCAGGGAGAGCGGTTCTGATCACATCTACCTTAAACAGTCTTCCAATCTACTGGATGAGCTTAGCAAATATCCCAAAATTAATTGTTCAAAAGATTGAAGCTCTAAGGAGAAACTTTTTATGGGGTCATTTTGCGAATGAAAGAAAATGGCATGCTTGTAATTGGAACAAAATCTGTTGTGATAAATCCGCAAGTGGATTGGGTTTAAGTAATATCATTTTCAGAAATATTTCCTTGCTGGAAAAATGGCACAACAGGTGGATAAGTTGTAAATTTAGTCTCTGGAGAAGAATTTTGGTTGGAATTTATGGTGAAGATGTAAACTCACCGATCGATAAATGGCCTGACACTTTAAGGCTCAAAAACACATTAACAGACTTTAAAAATTTCTCCAAGAACCTTGAAATTCAAAACCTGGTTTCAGCTGGTAACTTCCAGTGGTGCATTAAAAATGTGAAGAACATAAGTTTTTGAAGTGAGCACTCGAGCGACAAAGGTGAGTTAAGACTAAGAATGCAGAAGCTTTATCGAGTGTGCCAATGAAAAAATGTGAGTTTATTTTGGATGTATAGAAATAAAAATTGACTCACAGAAAAAAAAAAAAAAGGATTGACCATGGAAAAGACCTCTAACATCTTTTAAAAAAGAAGACCTTGAAGAGGTGCTTCAGGAGCTGGCAATGGTTAAATTTAAGAATGAGAATGATAATCTTTATGGAAATATACGGAAAGGGAACTAAAATATAGAGAGTTTTATACCAAGATTTCAAACATGGTCTTGAATGCTAAATGAAATTCAATTTGAGGTTCGCCGTGCATTCCAATGATCAATTTTTTTTCTTTGAAAAATGGGTAACAACATCCTACCTATTTTGTCTCTTTTAAAGGATCGTGGAATTCCTTGCGATCAAGGTTATATCTGCCCATAGTGTCTAGAAGAGGACGAAAGCGTAAAACACATATTTTATGAGTGCACATTGGCAAAGTGGATTGTAAGTCTTCTTCTTAAGTGGTGGCAATTCAAGATTCCAGTTTGGTCCTCTAACACTAATTTGCCTTGGTCATGGATAGGTGTTTCAAAGAATAGATTTAAGAAGAAATGATGGAATCTTGCTGTGCTGCACTTTGGTCGATTTGAAAAGCTCAGAATGAACTGATTTTTGAAGGGTCAAAAATCTCAGAAAAAAAACTTTAAGCTTATAATCAAGGTAAGATCCTATGAATGTGCTTAGTTAACTCTAGCAAGAAAGTTTTATGGTTTTGAAAATCCTAAAAGTCTTTGCCTTAACAAGGATAATGAAGATCCTATGTTTTGTAAATCATTGATCGCGAGAGAAAAAGGGTGGAAAATATTCACTGATGGTGCACAGAAAACAAGTAACCAATTTTCATTTGTGAATATATTTAAAAGTTATGAATTATTACTGTTTGACTTACAATAGTTTTAGATCTTTTTTCTAAAATTCTAATTTTATTTATAATATCGTTTGCAATAACATTGTAATCCAAAAAGAATATATATATGGATTAGGATCTAGGAATATACTGGTTCACACACACACACACACATATATATATATATATATATATAAATTTAACAAATAATATATTATTATATAAAAAACAATATTAAATATAAAAACTAACTAAGATAAAATAATAAGACTGATCTATTAAGCAAAATAAAAAGTACTCAATTGTTTGTATAATCTCCATTCACAAACTTAAGGTTCTTTAGAATTATTTGGGTGTCTGCTGCAAATGGATAGTCCAGGAGGGTCTAGGAAGAGAAAGTTCTTCACCACCGGTATTGCGTGCGTGTGTTATTGTTTGTTTACTCTGGTGTTTCTATCAGTGAGTAATTTAATTATTTGAGTTATGTAAACTTTTTATTATAAAAAAAATGATCATTTCATTTTCTATTATTTTGCTTTTATGCAGGAACTCAACTACTCTGAAGATAATTCCAAACTTAAAGAAGAAAAAATTAAAGATAACTTACTAATGCTGACAACTTCCAATCTAAAATTATAAAATTATATCAAAGCGGAAGAATTGTGTTAAAAGGTAAAAGTTACTGCATATAATGTTTATATTTTAAAATCAAAATAGGTCCGATTCTTGTCTCCAATTACTAGATAAAAAAATAATTTAAGGTTGAATATTCATCCCCCAGCTACTTGGAAAAAAAGGTCTCTCATTTTTAAAGATTTATCATAAAAAGATAAAAATAGAAGTATATCATATTCAGATAATTGAATTTAGCACAAATTGAAGTTATCTGGTTGTCAAACGATTCAATCATGTAGTTATGTTTAATATTGTATGCCAAAAATTTAAATTATGTACAATAATTATTAAGGGGCATGTAAGTAATCTAATATCACGAATTGGTTATCTAATCTTTATCTAATTTTTCTTTATAATAACTTTTTGGTAATATTTTAAATTGACTTTAGATTCTTACTTGCGTTAAATTTTAATAGGATGTTGCTGGACCGTAGCTATTACTGGACTGTTAGAAATTTTGATGTATATACAAGTAAAGGTGGAAAAAGTAACGAGGCTCCCAATACAAGAGCTCGTAAATTGTCTCAAGCTATACATGATAACTTTTTCTAATCACAAAAATGATGAGCAGTGTTTCCATCCAGCAATAGCCCAAGATGTATTAAGTTATGTTATGAACAATGGATTAAACTTGGAATCTGCATATCTATTTGTAGGAGAAGAAATCAAGTGAGCAAAATGGATATTTGGAACGGTCCGGACCGATCTTAGTGATCCATGAATTTGATAAAGAAGTCTTTACAAGATTGAAAAATATTAAATTTTATTGAAAAGATCGCATAAGACCAAAAAGGACCGGTCCAAAATAAAAAAAATGGGTATTTGGACCGGTACAGTGGTCCTTTTATTTATCTCTAGATTTCAATGGCAAGGTAGATTTAAATAACATTGGAATTAAAAATGTATGAATGTTTAATTTAGTTTTCTTCGTTCTATTAAAAATGTTCTTTTAGGATCAGCATATTATTTCAAGGGATATATAAACTCTCCCCGGTCCATCTGAAGATGCGAAGCTACACTCAGTGTTGTATTAGCATACAAAGAAGATGAAAGTGGAGGAGAATATTACGCATCAGGTACTTGGTGGGGAAACTGTGGATATGAAAATATTACATTTGACTCTTCATAGTCCTCGACTATGCCATGGTCTAGGTAAAACACTTGACACTTAAAGTGACTAAGAGTACTTTGAAGGTGTTTAATTTATTTTATAATAAGTTATTTACGATTTCATGTTAATAATTTAACTTATTATTTTCACACCTTAATTTATTTTTCATATTAATTTTTCTTTATTTTTTTTATTCTCAGGAAATTGAGAATTTGAACAAACTTGGAAACAAGACGCATTAAATTAATAATTTTTAAAGACGCTTTCCTAGTATTCCGTATCTCTTTCCTAATTTTATTCTCCCTTATTTAGAAAAGATAAAAAAAATTTGATGACCCACACAAAATCTCTCTTACATAACGATGATACCCGACTGATTTGACAAGCCATTCGCACATAATTTCACTACCAATATGTGAATATAATCACATCTCCTCAACCATATTTTCTAACACCTGATCTTGACATATACATGAACCGAATTTCAGTACTTATGATTCCTTCTCATCCACCTATACCGTATTAACACGTAAATCGGATTATAAAATCAGACTAAAATAGTCGGACTATATATCATGACTCATGTTATAAGAAAATATAATTCTTAAAATTTTAGAAATATTAATTAATTATATTAGAATTATGAAATTGTGGATAACAAATAACAATAATTTTGTAAGTAGTAGAGAGTACCTAAGACTAAGAGAGGAGGATCATGCCGCTGATGCTTCTACTTTCGGAAACGAGAAAGCGGTTGGCCGATTGCGGAATGATGTAAACGGTTGAATGTGTTCGGGCAACTCTGAACTTGATGACCAGAAGAGTGCAGCTCGTAAGATCCGCATCATATTTAGACTTGGGGATGTTAGTCCACGAAATGGTCAAACAAATGGAGTTGTCACCCAAAGAGAGCAAATACTTAGACTGGCCATATTCAAAATCAGATACCTTTAAACCATGAAAAACAGTATTCGACCAATGCACGCTCAACCACTTCCGGCTTTCCAAATCATAGGCCCTAAGGGGCTCGGGACTCAAAGTATAAAAGTAGACCACTGTGATCAGCATATGCAGCTACTGTACCCCAATGCATAATACTGAAATCAAATTGCTGATGTATTTTAATAGAACGAACATCATAAGCACAGAGGCATGCACGGTTGCCGTCATCCAAGCAGTACAAGATACGATTTGCAGAGGGGTCATACAGAAACATACTAGATACTTATAGGAATGTGCAGTTTGTGGAATCCACTTTTCCTTATCCCTCCCTCTCATCCTCTTGAACTACCTTATCGTTGCCACTTATTCAAATGACATATACTATTCCACCTCCCCTCGTTCTGACGCCTCAGACATCTACTACCAATCTAGCATCACCGGTGCCACCGGTGCCACCCACAACGTCAGTCGGATTAACTATTCGGCTTATATTATTCGGACTACGTAGCAGTACTGCTAGTATCAATTACCATGAGCTGGCAACCAAAGCATTACCAGACACACAACTTAGACATGGTTTACTTCTGAATACAGCATAAAATTGACAATACGACATGAGAAAGCAGAATAAAAGATCATCCCCAAGCTAGCGTCAGAAGGAAGACTTGGTTGATGATCCCAAGCCACCTTGTAACATGTAGGAGGAAATCATATATATTAGTTTCTCAATAATCATAAAATACAGGTATCAAGGCTGGAAACAGCAACTCTGATTCACGAAACTATACTATTACAATGGCTTTTTAAAATGATTTGGCATTAATGCATACAAACCGTTATAGAAACAACTGTCTGATCTTACATAACAACTACCACCAACCCCCTATACCCATTCCCCCATTCCATTGATGTACCCCCTCGTCTCCTAGAGAGGGATGAAGGGGTCAACCATGTCCTATCTACATAATCGATTTTTCACGCAGACCAATTTATTTTCTTTTCCCAAAAAGGAAAAAAATATCCCTTAGGCTTGAATCGAAGTTGTTCTAATCAGTATTATTGTATTGAGGTTTTTTTTATTGTATTGAGGTTAGACTGACACGGAAAAGAATAATAGAACTCCAAGGACATCACTAGATCTCTAAATTAGCCACACACAAAAAAAAATTGCTGCATCACACACTAACTAACGGCAATTCATATTAAAGTACTAACCAATTCAAAAGAGCAGCTAGGAAGACATAATTCTCTTTTGGGTAAACAACTATGAAGACATATAATTAAATACAGAAACATATGAAATGAGCTAGGAAGCAGATGTGCTTCTCCCTCCTGCCGAACTGCGCACTGGGTGCTTCAGGGGTGCAGCTGGGGGTGCGTACGGGGTGCGCCATGTGGCGTATCCCAAAATCTTTGGTCGAGGGTGCGTGGGGGTGCGGGAAGGGTATTTTGGTAAATATGAGATCATAAAAATAAAATAAAGAAAACTAATTCTTTTAAGTAAATTATAATACCTAATTATGAAATATATAAGTATGCTCCTAAGTCAAAAAAAATCCTAATCTTAATCTCTATTGTTCTACATTTTCATTAAGTTGTTGGCTAGGTCTTCTGTTACCTGTATAGCTAGTTAGCTACTGCAATACACATGTATGAACATGGTGGAATGATGTTTTATTTATTTGATCTCATACTTATATTTGCATTTATAATTTATATAATTATATTATATATTATTTCTGATATTTTATATGACGTATCCCCTCCGCACCCGAATCCCTATTTTTTCAACTTTGCCGAATCGACGTATCCCCGCACTGCGCACCCGCATCCCCGCACCCGTATCCATGCTTCTTAGGAAATGAGCATACCGAATCCATTATAAAAGCTAAGACAATTCTAGACGTAGTAGTAACCATAGATTCTGCTTGTAACCGTAGCTTCTTTTCTTCACGTTTTTCTTCTCTTTTTAATCTCATTAGAAGTAGAAGTAGATCATACCTCTAGGAGACCTTGGTCATCCTGGCTATTGGTCCTGGTTGTATAAGCACTAGAATGCGTCATCTGGATGGATTTGTATATAGAGGGGGAGCTCCACGGACTACTAGTGGGAGTACTAGCGCTAGTCATGGCACAAAGCTTTTTGTATGGTTCCCATAGACAACGTTAAATATAACATACCTGAAAGTGTTTATTAAACCTCCAAAAGAAAATGTTGAATCTTCAAAGCTTCCTCACTGGAGAACCTACAAAATTACAAGTATAAGTAATTGGTTTAAGATAGGGAAGTGAGAAAATCAGAATTGATCGCGTACTTGATTTATGAGAATTAATCATCCTTATATAGATACCAGCCTTTAGGGATTTGGATTGGAAGTAGGAAATTGTATCTTATTCATATATAACCATCTCATTAATTATTAGATAATATTTTGTGAAATCTATTCCTTGTATATTTATCTTTTCTTCTCTACCAAGTTTTAGAATTTCTGGAACCTCCTTAATTTGGACCTCAAACTAGACTTCGTCGTATTAATAAATTCGGATATTTATTATTCAAATATTTTTTCTAAAATAATAAAATATTCAAGACTATATTTTGAGCCACTACATTCATAATATACAATTTCAACTTTTTAAATATCATCTTTCTTATGAGGTATATGCAAACCATATCTGTAAATCATAAGATGATTTACATTATCATCTATAATATACTTCATCAGAAAATTAAGCTCATGTTTATATTTGATTATAGATCGATTTATAAATGAAAAAATAAAAAATACATCTCATATTATTTTTTATATTATCATTTATAATCAAACACAAATATTTCCTAACTCTTTCTCTACTAATACCAGAGATTTCTCAGAAGCAACAAACTACATTAAATATAGCATTTTAGTAATCTGGAACCAACTTGAAAGCATAAGTGGGAACATAAGTAATTAGGATCAGAGTTCAAAGGCTAAGACTTAAAATATACAATTCTACAATACCACGAATACAGGTATACGTATTGCTATTTATGTATAACTATAAATCAGCTTATAAATAATAAAATAAAAATATTTTTTATATTATTTTTTATTTTTTCACTTATAACTTATTTATAATTAATAACAAACATTCCTATCTATACCTATATATTAAAGCAGAACCCACACTTATTTCGTCGTCGTCGTCGCTGTCGTCACTATATTAAATAATTATAATATTATTTTTATTAAATTAAAAATTATAAAATAAGAATTCTTTTAATATTAAGTCTCTAACTATCAACATTAACCTAAAAGAACCCAAATACCTTAAGTCACCTTATCTACTTAAATAATAATTCTTTCTC
>JAUEJK010109725.1:0-11469 GCA_032274865.1 Eryngium alpinum | reverse complement strand
CCCAAAAATAAATAAATGACATCATTATGATGTCATAGTAGTACTCAACTTTTATTATATAGAAAGATAGAAAGATAGAAAGATAGAAAGATAGAAAGATTATATAGAAAGATAGAAAGATATTCGTGAGATGATTGGGATTGGGATGTATATTTGAATTTTAAATATTGACGATAAATCATATATAATTAGAATAGTTATTTAGATAAAAGTGTACATATCTGTTAATTTCATATTATTTTTTTTTAATAAGCCATATATTAGAAAAGCCTAACGGCACTTACAATGAGTTCTAGACAAAAGATCTTCTAACACAAATATTAGACTTATCGGGAAACCCAGCCCAAAAACATAAGAAATCAACTACTCAGATTCCTTCAACAATCCAATAAACTATATAAACTAAGCCCATCCGCAAAAGAAAGAAGATAACTAGAACCCAATCGAAAAATACTACTAGATTAAGCTTGATTTCGAGCCCAGGACACCTTAGCCCATCATGACATCTTCTTCATCCGGCCCAACATCTAAAATTTCCTCCTCCTCTATTCCTTCATCTTCTCCGATCAAGTTAACCGCCGGTGTCATCAAAACTTGACCTTCCTCCCCTTCGACAACCATACCATTAATTCCTTCCTCTTGAGCAATCATATTCCATGCCTCGTTTAGCCCTTCGTTATTCTGATTTCCATGCGCACCTTCCCACTGTGGCTCCCCCCAAACCACATTCATCCAATTGTTGTTGTTTTCCACTTCATTCAACTGTTCCTGCTCCTGCATTTGTTCTTGAACCATATCCCAGAAGTTGTTGTTGTGCACCAAGACAATATCTCTATTGTTGTCATGATTAAGAATCTCCATTAAGTCATCAGAAGGCACATCAAAAGAAAAGGTCTCCTCCCCAGTATGATTTAAGCCAATCCTAGCAAGGAACTCAGCAGCCCTGTTGGCATGAGGCCTACATCTCCTTATAACATGTTGATTAGCATCTTGAAGCATTTCCTCAATTCTATCAGAAGCTATCCAAATCCTTTCATCCATGAAGTTTCCCGGATTCATAATAGCTTCGTAAGCCTCCTCATTAGAGAGTTCCAGATGTAGCAAAACCACGTTATTGGCATCAAATGGATCTTGGATATCAAGAGCAAGCCTAATACCTTTCATGCAAGCTTCTAACTAAACTACCACTAGATCATCAACCCATGTATTGCCGGCAAAACCCACTATAAAGTTGCCTTCATGATCCCTTATTGTCCCTCCCGTCCCATTTGCATTACCATTGAGAGGGCCAATTCCATTTAAAGGAACAAAAACAGCATCAACATTAATTTTCAAGAAACCAAATGCTGGTTTTTTCCACACGTATGAACCCATATTTGAGAAGGATAACTGAACAGACACCACTCTTAACACTACAGCCAGAAATATAACCAAGGAGTGTTTATAGACGCCTATACTTATACTAATATCACATATTAATCTCTCTCCATATAGGTCATAATTGCATGAGGGCAAGCATGCACTAAACTTTTCTTGGGAATATGAGAAATAAAAGATCTTTCCCCCTTCTGCATTTAAAACAAACGTCATAACTCTTTGTCTTCTTCCTATACAAGTTAAACACAATGTATTAACACCACCCATGAAGCAAACGCTGTCTTAACATTCCCTGCTGGGCCAGGTAATGGGCCTCAGAATTGACAAGCTTCGAAATATGAATAAAATCACAATTATGGGCCAACGAAACATCTTTAACAAGCTTGCATAATGAACCCCTTGCCAAGTGATATGGATTTTGGGCTTTTCTTGCATTAGAAATAACTGCTCTAGAGTCCGAGAAACAAGATAAAGTTTTTCTAGACAAACCTTTTGAACTCAATTCTTTTAATATGAAAATCAATGCATTCTCCTCAGCCATTTGAGCATTGATTGCATCAGTTGGGCCTGAGAATATAAAAATTACTTCTCTCTTCTCATTCTTTATAAGACCACCAATAGCTGCATGAAATGAGTTATCAGACTTTACATTCCAAGCAGCATCCATCAAAACAATCCATCCTTCTGTCTGTTCTAAAATCTGTTTTGAAGCATACAATTCTCTTTTACCCGTTAATAGAAACCATAGTCTTGGGTTGGCCTTCCATTGATCCCTATCCTCTGAACTTAAGATTCCTGTTGCTTCTAGCCGTCCACACATTCTATCCTTAAGAAGACTTTCAAACTGAATTTCGGAAATTTTCTTATTGTTGAACGTGCATTCATTTTGTGCTAACCAAATAGTCCAAAGACCAACTGCCACAAATAAATTCCACCCTTTCCGTAACCATTTCGATTTGATCATGTTAAGCCAACACCACGGAGGTGGAGAAATAGGATTCCATGAGAGATTACTAACACCCCACCATGAAAATGCTAGATCTTTAAACCATGAAGCTAATGAACACTCAAAAAAAATGTGTTTAGTGTCTTCTTCCTTATTATTGCACCAACAGCATCTTAATTCGTCTCCTGAGATTACCCCTCTCCTCTTAAGCAAGGATTTGGTTGGTAAAATATTATGAGCTAACTTCCACATGAATAATTTTATCTTAGGAATACAATTAAATCCCCATATGATAAGCCACTTCTTCTCCACCTGGGATGCTTCTAAAACTCTGGAAACATCCCCTGCAATCATCCATTTGTTTGAGCAAGACCAGATTAATATATCCTCCTGATCCTTGAAATCAAGCTTTTTAACCAAGCGTTCTAGTTCTATCCATTCTTTTATTTCCTCTGAAGTAAATCTCTTTTGCCAAAGCTTTGATCTTTGTCCTTCTTTGATCATATTTGACGCCTCTCTAAGGTTGGTCTCCTTACATCTTGATGCTAAGTAAAAAATTTTAAACTTCAAGCTCAAAATGCCCCATTCAGACCATAGATCATCCCAGAATGATATTTTCTTCCCATTGCCAATGCACCACTTGAATTTAGAAAAAGAAATCTGGGAGGCAATATTATGAACACTGTGAGGGTAATGAATAGCACTTACCAAATTAGATACATTGGTAGACATATTCCAATCTTCAATTCTATCCTTGATGACCTTCTTGTTGGCTGCAGATAACAACCTTCTCCAAAGCGTTTCTCTATTACTATTCCATCTATATGTCCACTTAGTCAAAAGAGCTATATTTCTAGCTTCCAAAGAACCCAAACCCAAGCCTCCTGCTGCTTTAGCAGAACAAATTTTCTTCCAATTCATCGTATGTAGTTTCCTCTCATCATGCTTGTGATTCCATAAGAAATTCCTCCTGATTCTATCAATCTCATTCAACACACATTTCGGAACTTTAGCCAGGTTCAACCAATAGATAGGCAGACTATTGAGAGTGGATTGAATAAGAATTGATCTTCCCATCATGGACAAATTATCTCTATTCCAATCATTAAGCTTTCTCTTGAATTTCTCAACCAAAGGACTCCAAAAGGCCTTTCTTTTACAAGAAGAGCCAATGTTATACCCTAGGTAACACATTGGCCAGCATCCTTTTCTACATTTGAGAATATCAAGCCAAACTTTAACTTGATCCTCCGGAACACCAAATGAGTACATGGAACTCTTATCAAAATTTATTTTCAGTCCAGAAGTATACTGGAAACATTCTAGAGTTTTCTTTATGCCAAGGACAGACTCATCACTTGCTTCAAGGAAAATCAAAGAATCATCTGCAAACTGTAATATAGATAACTCCACTCTATCTTTCCCAATACTCAGACCTTTGAAGATGTTCTCTTTTACTGCTTTCTTTATAATAGAATTAAAAACTTGGGCTACTAGGTTAAACAGGAGAGGTGAGATGGGATCCCCCTGTATTAAACCCCTTTTAGGAGAGAATTCCTCAGTTGGAGATCCATTTATCAGAATTGATATTCTGGCGGAGGTGATGCATTCTTCAATCCAACTTATCCATTTACTCCTGAAATTCATTTTCCTTAAAGTATCCATCAGGAAATCCCAATCTACCGAATCAAATGCTTTTTGAAAGTCTAGTTTCAACATTAGACCTTGTCTTTTGTTCCTTTTTAACCAAGAAATAGCTTCACTAGCTATCAAGATATTATCCGAAATTAATCTCCCTTTGGTGAATGCTGACTGCTCTTCAGATAAAATTTTGTCCAAGACAAACTTTAATCTATTGGCCAGAATTTTGGAGATTATCTTATAGGATGAATTGAGTAGACTAATGGGTCTAAAATCTCCTACCAACAAAGCATTAACTTTCTTTGGAATAAGAACGATAAAAGAGGAATTATAGCCTGCAGGAAGCTTACTAGATTCAAAAAAATTCCTTATGAATTCCCAGAATTTTTCCTTGAAGAAGTTCCAGCAAAATCTGAAGACTTTAAAATTGACACCATCGGGCCCTGGTGCTTTGTTCTGATTGCATTCCAATAAAGCTAACTCCACTTCCTTTATTGAAACTTGTCTTTCCATGAACAATGCATCCTCATCACTTATCTTAGGAACATCTAAATTTCCCAGTTTGAACCATATGAGGTCTTTGTTACTGCTAAAGAAACTGGAAAAATGCTTGAGGAATGCCTCTTTTATTGATAAGGGATCATTCAGCTGAACCCCATCCACACAAATTGCATGAATATTAGATTTGTTCCATTTTTTCTGAACAACCTTGTGAAAAAACCCTGAATTTCTGTCCCCCTGCAGAGACCATTGAATATTTGCCTTTCTCCTGAGCATATTATCTCTTTCAGTGTAAAGTTTCCTTAACTTTCCTTCCAACCCTTTTATCCATTCAGAATTATTTTCCTGTCTTGCCTTTTCTATTTCCCCTTCCAACCATCTAATTCTATTATGGACATTTCCATTTATGTTCTTATTCCAGTGACTGATCTTGTCTCGTAATTTTCTAAATGCATCAGTGAAATTGAAGCACTTATATTTTCTAGAGGTCTCTTCCTTCCAAAACTCCTTCACAATCTCCCTGACTTCCAAATTCTCCAGCCAATGATCAAAAATTTTGAATGACTTAGGTCCCCAATTCACATTTCTAGCTTTCAACACGATTCCTTTGTGGTCTGAGTGTCTTTTGCTGAAACATGAACAGAACCAAACATTTTCCTCTGACCATGCCACATTAAAAAGAAATCTATCAAGTCTGCTTTTTTTATTTGCAGCTCCATACCATGTATATTTACCATTAATCATTGCAGCTTCCAAAAGGCCCATGTTATGGATGAAAGAGTTGAAAATGAGCATATTTCTCTTAGAGTGCTTGCAGTTGAAACATTCATCAACCCTTCTAATACAGTTCCAGTCTCCAGCTAAACATAATGGAAGACATTTCCATTCATTCACCTGTACTGATAGTGATTCAAAGAACCTGATTTTATCACTAGCAAGTTGTGGTGCATATATGTTAATAACAGCAACCCTTTTTTTGGAGCTGATGAACTCAAATAAACATCCTACCCAGTGTTGATCTTCTTTAACTTGCACTACTCGTAAATCATTTGAATTCCAGGTTGTGAGAAAACCACCAGACATACCCATAGCCTTTTTATGAATCCATCCGTTGGAGCTTGATTTCCATAGCCAATTATTTAGCTTGGCGTCCCAATCTTTTCCTTTTGTTTCTTGTAGACAACAGATCAATGGTTTGCTGACAAGAATTGCCTCTTGTAGATTATTTCTACTAGTATCCGCCCCCAATCCCCTAATGTTCCAAGATAATATAGAAAACATAAAGACAATTACGTTCCTTGGAAGTACTACATCATTCTAAGAATCCTGCAGCAGATTCCTATTTATGATTTCCAGACCAAGGGCCTTTCCTACCTTTGCAAGCCCCATGTTATTATCAGATATAAGAAACTTGGTAGACCCTTCCTTTAAGCCCCTTTTCCTCTTCTGAATCTTCAAATTAAAAGGGTTCTTTATTCCAGATATCCTCTTTCTTGGTCTTCCCCTCGATTTTAGTTTGCATTTGTTAATCAAAGAGCACATTCCTTCTTCCACTTCCGCGGAAACTTTCAACCATTGCTCATCAGTAATTTGACTATTACACCATGCATCTTTCATTGACATCCATTCCTCCTTCTTTTTTGCCAGCATACCTTTCCATGAGTGTTCATCATAAGTTTGCGAAGGAGAAATTAAGTCTCTAGGTTGATATAAATCATCCTCTCTATCTTTTTCAAGATTTAACTGAACATCATTTCCTTTGTTAACTAATTCTACCTCAATGGATTCAGGAACCACAGTTTCATCTTTGGATGAGTCAAAGATATTATCCTTGACTAAAAAGGCATTTGTTCTGCCGACCAAATTTTCCTCATTGCTGCATCTATCCAGGTCCCAATTAGTTTGGTCCAGACTTACCTCTTCATCCCAGTTCACATTCCAAGTTTTCCTAAGTTCTGATATTTCAACCACACATTCCTCATTCTTATCCAGGTTTACTTTATAACATAATTCAATTCTATCAGATCTTCTTGTAGCAATTTTACATACCACATTTTTAAAACCATTTGCTAACATTCCTTCCATATTGTGATCAATAATTCGCCCAATATGTTTAAAAATGGTATTCAAATTTTCAACATGATAGTAAACCAGTGGCAATCCCCTGCATTCCACCAAACAAATTCTTTCGATATTTAGTCCTTCTAAATGTGGTTTTTGGATATTCCTGAACCATTTACCCAACAGTCCCCATGCATCTCTCACTGTAATCTTTTTTCCAGGATTCACTAAACATCTACCATCATCTAGAATATAAATCTTACTAGACAGGAGGCCCTCAAAAATCATTTCCTCTCTAATTTTTACGACTTCCTTCATAGGTTCCGCAATAAAAGAATCCAAGAACAATTTTTCTAACCCTTCGTTTTTCTTGAAATAGGTACCCACATTTTCCACAATGTTAAGATTCTTATTAGGGATGGGGAGTGTATTCATACCTTCTTCCGAAAACTTATGCAGATTCGCATTTCTTGGAGATTTCACATTCTGGTCCACCTTTGTTGTCCTAAGCAAATCCGCCTCTTTAGATACCAAGCTCTTTGCCAAATTTAGTCTTCCCCCTCCATTCCTTAGCTCATTTCTTGATTTTGCAATTGAAGCATTTATTTTCATTCCTCCTAAATCCATGCCATTCAGTTTTTGAATAACCCTATCTCTGTCCATTTCACTTTTCACAATAATGAATCCAAATCTACCATTGTTTTTGTTCCTCCTTTTCGGCAAGATAATGTCTTTAATTACCGCTTCCTTTTGTATAATTTTCCATAAATCTCCGGCTCTTATTTCCTCTTGAATGTTGTTCAGGAAGATAGTAGGCTGAACTCTCTTCCATTTAGCTTTTCTCTTTTCTACAATTCTCCATTCTTCATTGTCACTGGGTTCCCCTTTTTCAATCCAACCCTGATAGTTCTCATTCAAAACTTGTGCATAAGTTTTCCTCTTAACTAATCCTCCTTGAGAAGATAGTTTGTTCTCCGAATTATCCCTGATTCGTCTGTCATCCTTCTTGATCTGAGCTTGATTTGTGAAGTTCCAGTTTGGTTTTTGAAATTTGAATCTGATTTCCCTCCCAGAGTCGCCTCCATAATCGCCGTTCCTTCTTCTCTACATTTTTCAAAACTTTATTTTAAGTTAAAAATATCTGTTAATTTCATATATATAGTATTCTTATATATATATATATATATATATCTTGAAAATGTACCTACCAGTAGAGTCGTATTTTCTATATATTTACATATATATCTTGAAAATGTACCTACCAGTATATATATATATTTACATATATATTGTTCATACTATACCTGTATTTCATGGTTAGCTAAGGCATGCATAAACATCATATTTTCTTCTACTGAAACATTGTAAGCAGGGCCGTCTAATCATTTTTAGGTGCCCGGTGCAAAATGAAAAAATGAGGCCTTAAATCTTGTGACTCTTTCATAACAAACTTATCAAGAGCTCCTCTTTGGGACTCAATTAACTCATCATTTCTTTTTCTTTTTTTCCTTTTCTCACATCCAGATTCTTGTTTTCTAATTTTAGGTGCCATACTTAATTAAGTAAAATTATAAAATAGCCAACACATATATTAGTATAAAATATAAAATTTTATAATGGAGCGGAAACACCTGATACAGTGATACAGATATTGCTCCTGGCTCCTGCTCCACCGCAAGTCCAGGTATTATGCAGAACCACTAACCAGTGAACCTGAAACTAAATAAATTGGCAAAAAAAAATCACAGTTTAACAAATAGTAAACAGTATAACTTAATAAAATCCCTAATTTTATTTTAAGAATCCCTAAACAACCAAATCAAGAGTCACAAATTTAGACATAAAAATTGAATTCAATGATATACATACCTTCGTGTGGAGATTTGTATTGCGATGAATATAAGTGATTAGAAGAGTTAAAGAGGACGAGATGTAATCGTCGGGATACCGGAGAAGAAGAAGAAGAATTAGAGAGAGAGAATTGTAAAGTGCCGTTATTGTGCTTGAGTAGTGTAAAAGACAATTTTATTTTTAATCTTATATTTTTACTTTTAAAGAAAACTAGGTTAAAAAAGGATTACACTTATATTTTAAATATATTAGCATTATTACTAATTTTTTAAAATTTTAGTATTCCGTTATTTTTAAAAGGTAAATTAAATTGCACATAAACAACACTAAAATTATACCTAAATATAATAAATATACTAATAGAATTTTATAATTTTGGTGCCCCAAGGATTTTGAGGCCCTGAACGGTGGCCCACCTCGCACATCCTAGCCGGCCCTGCATTTTGCATTTAGCATTGAAGTTGCTCTAAGAGTTATAAATTCAAAGATTGATAAATAAGAAAATAATGGTAGGCCAGTTCTGAAGCTTTCTTCACCAAACAAAATCAAATGGATCCAATAACAGGTTATAAGACCATATCATAGCTATGTGGTCCAAATTTTGCAATATTCTAATATGAAGATTTTATTTAGTTTTTCTTTTATATTAAAACTTCTACATCTCTAGTTTAATTTAAAACAACTCTGACTCACCACCGTTAGCAGCTGTAGAGCTTGCAAAAGATAATGGGGCTGTTTGTTAAACGCTTATAAATGACTGCAGCTTATAAGCTGAAAAAAAAAGCACATATTTGGTGCTTTTTTTCAAGCTTTTTTTTATAAGTGATTTTTTCATTTTAAGTTAAGCTATTTGGATGGACTTAAAGCTGGCTCATAAAAAAAAGCTTGAAAAAAAAGCACTAAATAGATGTTTTTTTTTCAGCTTATAAGATGCAGCCACTTATACGTGTTACACAAACAGCCCCAATACCACTACAGTTCCAAATTCCAACCGTACTCAACATAACCTAACCTTTATATTAAACTGTTAAGAAATTATTTCACCCAAAACTTTAAGGTGTTAGGTTAGGAAATTAAATTGAACATATCCTTTAACACTCCTTCTCACTCAAAAGCCCACTAAGGAGTAAGAGTGGACCACACAACACAGAAATAACTAAACAACCACACAACACATAAATAACCACATAAACACGAATAACCCGAGACACCTCTCCTAAACTTCTAAACATAGCTCTGATACCATGTTAGAAAATCATTTCATCAAAAACCTTAAGGTGTTAGGTTAGAAAACTAAATGGATCATATCCTTTAACATAAATAAAGTGTGATCCAATTAGCACTTTAATTATGTTAGATTTATTAAATATTATCTATTGATAATTAAAATTATCCTTAGTTTATTTAACACTGACAAATCTTTTAACATAGAATAAATATAATACTATAGTATGTCCCGTCATGAAAATAGGGTCCGTAAAAGATGATATCTACGGATCCTTATCTCTAATTAAAGGATAAATAACAGATAAAAAAAGAATAAACTAAAAAAGATATACTATTTTTGACTATGTAATTTACAACGAAAACATAACGATAAAGATATAATGGTAAAGATATAAATCACTACTTTTGACATTTTAATAGTTAAAGTACTAATAAAACAAAATCTGAAGATACAATTAACAGTTAAACAAATAAACCTAATTTACTCTTCAATATATCTGTTTTTTTTTCTCTCTTTCTCTCTCAATTAAACCCTCCAATATATCAAACATTATTTGTAGGCATATTCTAGTAATAGATAAGCTTTACAAACATATAAGATCAGAACCTTATCCATAAACCTTGTACATGTATCTAGCTTCTTAAATTATTATGATGTCCACAATTAAACAGCCAACAACTAAGAACTAGAAGTTCAATCACAACATTATTCATAACAGAATTGTTCGTATGTGTGCGATTCTTGCAAACTTCATCTTTGAATTCTGAACCATGAATAACCATTATATGCAATTACTGTCATGCCCTTCCGACAATGACCATAACTGAGTCAGGTTGAATCTGATATTTCATAAACAGACTAAACCCCATGTCATTATCTTCTATTTTTTATCTACTTTGTCCAATTGTTCATGTCCTACTGAAAATGGTAATGTTGCTATATCCACATATTTTCTTCTATCTTTTTAGTTTCAATCAATTTATCTACCGAACAAGTATTCAGTAAGTTAAGTCTATATACTTAATTCTAGTCTTTCTTCTCATAGTAAGCAGTTCATAAGCATATCCTGCAACAGGTTCATAGACACATCAGGATCTACGTCTCATTGGACTCACTTTGCATAAACATATATTGGGATATCTATGCCAAAATCAACTAATCTTATCTTTATTACACCCTACACTCAAACGAAATATTGGATATACTTAATTAGCATTTTAATACCTTCTGGTTGAACACTTTGATAGGCACTAAATGGTTAAATAACATTCTAGTACTTGGTTCTTTTAATCAAACACTTAAATAGACACATATACCATTTAAGCAGCCATACGAATTTCCAGGAACATATGCTGAGCACAGTGGGGCTTCAGAACAAAAAGAGAATACTCCAAGGGCAGTGGTTAATGTACTGTTAATTTCACTGCATAATTCCTAAAACACATGCAGGAGAATAAAAGAACAATTGAAATGGTCAAGTACCTGACCAAGGCCTTATAGGAATAGATTCCAACCAGAGAGATTAAAATTGACTTATCCAATTTTCTCTTGTCCCTCATTTAGATGCCCCATGGAACTCCCTTGATCATTCCTCAAGAGACAAAAGTCAAAAGCATTTTCATCCAATTAGCTAGCTGCGATAAGATGAGGAAGACAATAGTATATCCATCTTTTCAATTAAATATAATAGAGAAACAAATAATAAGTCATACTATTACAGAAGTCAAACACGTGAACATTGGTTAAATTGAAAAGATATGTAGCCCTGTACATAATTATATATATATATATATAGGCTTTTAGACATTTTAAACCTTAATGTTTACCGTTATGTACGCTTCAAACCTTTAAGTTTAATAATTCA
>JAUEJK010109619.1:0-11471 GCA_032274865.1 Eryngium alpinum | reverse complement strand
AAAAATAAAAATATAATTAAAAGTGACGACGACGACGACGACCAAATAAGTGTGGGTTCTGCTTTAATATATAGGTAGGTATAGATAAGTAAGAGAGAAAAACTTTATATTTAAGTAGGATATTACTTCTTATTTAATTAGAATTGTGAGAGAAAGTCTTAATATTTAAGTAGGATATTACCACTTATTTAATTAGAATTATGATTTATTTATAAATATTAAATTACTTAATATTAAATTATTAATTTATAATTAAGAAGTGACGACGACGACGACGACGATCAAATATTCATGTGTTCTACTTTAATAATATAAGGTATAGATAGGTGTCTGAAGTCAATCTGGAAAAGGAGCACTCGCTCGAATCGATCCTCGCATTCAGATCAAATTTTGGATTAAATTCGTCAGGAAAATAATAAGTTATGGCCGGAGCTCCAATCCAAATTAATCAGGAAAATACTTCATACGTCTCATTTTATGTGAGCCAGTTATTATTTACACGCACTTTAAAAGCTATAAATAAAATAATTCTATATAAGATTTTTTTAATTTTATTATTTTATATAAAAATTTAGAAGATTTTTTTTAATTTTTTGTTTTGTATAAAAATTTAATATAAGTTTTTATACAAAACAAAGAAATTAAAAAAATCTTATATAGAATTATTTTATTTATACGACTCAAAGTGTGTGTAAATAGAAATTAGGTCATATAAATAGGACGAAGGTAGTAATAATTAATGGCTTCGATTCCAATTTTAATTTTTTTTGTTAGAAACCATTTCATCCAAAACCTTAAGGTGGTAGGAAGATGGCTTAATATGTGTATCAATGCTATATGTTATTACGCTCATTCACTCGAAAGTCGGAGTTATGACTTTAAGAGTAGAATACCGAATTTGAGGGTGATGTTTTGAGTATACAAGAGTGGAGCACCGAATTTGAGGGTAGTGCCCGAGTAGAATATTTTTTAAAAATAATTTAAATTATTAGGATTGTCCAGTAGTCGAACTTCGACCGCCAGACCAAAAGAGCTCTGATACCATGTTAAGTTATCAGTTTTCCCAAAACCTTAAGGTGGTAGGAGGAGGGATTAATAACATATAGCATTGATACACATATTAAGCCCTCCTCCTACCATCTTAAGATTTCGGGTAAGGTCTTTCCAATGATCTTATACTCTTATATTCTTAATATTTTTATTGCAGATTGTAAAATTTATCGAAGCGTAAGAATTGGAATATATAAAAAAAATTTGAGATTCTACGTGTTCAAAGTGTTAAATTAAAAAATATAAAGTATAGATGATAAGCCATACAAAATTTATATATAAAATACAAATTCAGACTTGTATATTTCGAATTCAAGGTTATATTTGATTTTAAAAATTAGATTTATTATAATTCGATTTAACTCATTAAAGATATATTCAAATTCAATTAAATTTAATTTGAATTATATCTCAACTCGTGTGCATGCAAGAGTTGAAATAATATATTTTGCACCCTCTAATGAATTCACACATTTTGCATATTGTTGTAGTTGAGTTTCTAATCATACTTTTCGGTTTCAATATGATTGACTGCTATTTTTTTAGTGGTTTTCGGAATTCACCTTTAAACATTGTTCAAGAACCATAAAAAAGATTACTGAAAATGTAAATGATGAGAAATTAGAAAATACTAAATAAACAAATTTACTTTCTTCCAAATAAAAACTCCTACAAATCCACTAACATCTTATATTATGAAAAATTCAAGAGCCACATTCTTTAAATTGCACATCATAGCTAGATCAGAAAGAGGATGGTAATTATCATTGAGATGTAGGGATTTCATTTCATTCAACTAGATCCATTTTATTTTTTCATTAAAAAATATGTCAAAAACTTGGAAGTACTACTAGAGCAAGGGCTCTCAACTGTCTTGTGGATGATAAGCTAAGTTCTAAACACAGAATAATTGAGTATTTTTCATTTCGAGCTCTTGTATCTCAACATTTCTATCAGATTTGGTATTCTTATTAAAAATTTAAGTTAATTGAGACATAAATTTTATTTTAGTAAAATAATATTTTTGAGATATTTATGATTTCTATTTTATATTTATACTTAAAAAAATAATTTTAAATTTTATAGAACTGTTATAGTTTCCAATATTCTTTATACATTTATAATTTTACCTCAAAACTACAAAAGAATCTCAATTTAATAATTGATATAACTGGTATAAAAAAATTAGTAATTTTAATTTTTTAAATTTACTAAATAATAGTATATACGATGACGTTCTGTCAAAGATTAATTAAATATTAAGTACGGATGGTTTATGTTTTATTTAATAAACTTAAATAATTTTATATGAATAATTAAAATTTATGAGTGAATAATTATTTAAATAGAAAATTATCAAATTGTTTGATGAATTTTTTTGATAATATTATTTTGTTAATAAATCATAATTATTATTTAAATTAAAGTTTATAAAATATTTAATTTATATATATACCTATATATAAAGAGGTAAATAAAGAATCTTTGGTTCGTTCACGCAATTCACTAATTTTAATAATATTAAATTAATATATTATATATTCCTATTAGTATTAGGATTTATATAATAATTTATAAATTATAATTATAAATGGTATATATATAATATTACTATTTTTTTAATAATTTAGAAGTCTTATTTAGTTTAGAAATTGTAACCATAATCCATATATATCTAATATTATTATGATTTTATTAATAACTTTGACGCTTTATTTTTAGGACATTATTAACAATGTAGAAGCTTTATTTAATTCTTATTTAATTAACTTAGACATATATAAATTGGCTATAATGTAAAAAATTATGAAATTTGAAACTTTATATGTATAAAATTTATTTATTTAATTATTTTATGTAAATTAATTATCACGGGAAGGAGGAATTTAGGATTTTAATATTACTTTTTATATAATTTGTTTATTTTATTTTTAAAATATAAATAATTTATTAAAATTTTAAAATTATATATAAATTAATTATTAAAAGATAAAAAATATAAATTAAAATTTATTTTTAAATATTTATTAATAAGCCGTGCATCGCACGAATAATTTGCTAGTATTAAATAATAATTCAGATACGTATGATTATGATCTAGTCAAACTTTTTTGTGCCAAAAATTTATATTTGGTTATATGCATAAGAATTTTACTTTTGGTAGTAGAGTATGCATTTAAATAACTAAGCTGTCACACTTATTGGAACTCTGAGAGTATCTTTATTGACATGCATAGTGATGGATGATGCTGTTAGAGTTTGTTCATTCTTCGGTTGTTATTAGGGAATCGTTTGTAATATATATTAGCTACCTGTAATATCCTTATATATTAGGCATAAGAGAAAATTGCAGGTTGCATCCCCTAATATAATTTTATTTGCGGGTCCGATAGACTCATTTAAAATAATTGTAATTTACATCCTCTAACTTAAGTATTAAGGGGTGCAAATTGTACCAATACTTAAGTTAGAGGATGTAAATTGTAATTATTTTAAATGAGTCTACCGAATCGCAAATAAAATTATATTAGGGGATGCAAACTGTAATTTTCTCTAGGCATAATTAGTGGGATAAAATTCCCCTCTGTTTTATATACATATTCGATACCAGATTTATGGAAAAATAAGGAAACATATTTCGTGACATGGTATCAAAGCCTGGGAAACTAGCAACCTAGCAAACCCTACTATTGGAACCAATTTCCTTCTTCCAATTATCTTCTTTGTTGACAAATAATATCGGACGGTGAAGGAAAAATTGATCATTCCTCTCCATATTATCTTAGCTCTGGTGATCAACCAGGGAATATAATTAGTCATGTTTTATTGACATCTGAAAATTATATTGTGTGGTCTAGGACAATGACGCTCTCGTTGAAGGCTCACAGAAAATTTGTCTTTATAGACGGAACGATCACCAAGCTAACAGAAAAGAAGAAGATGCTTGACTGGGTCACTGTGAATTCCATGCTTGTTTCATGGATTATGAGTAGCATAGATGTAAATGTTTCTGCATCAATTCCTTATAACGACGAGGCTAAGAGACTTGGGATTATCTTGATAAGCGATTTTGTGTGGCTAATGATCCACGCCTACAATAATTAAGGTCAGCGATTATGAATTGTAAGTAGACAAAATCCATGACTATTGATGACTACTACACCAAACTGATGGGATTATTCGATGATCTTGTTCGTCTTAAACTGTTACACGCGTGTGAGTGTAAAAATTGCACCTGTAACGCATCTGAAAAATTTGCAATTGATCGCAAAGAGGAAAAGTTTCATCAATTCTTAATTGGCATTGATGATAAGTTATATTCTATGGTGAGGACTAATCTTCTGTCTCAAAATCCACTACCATCACTGGATAATGCTTATCAGACTTTGATTCAAGAGGAACATTCTCGTGTCATTGCTCGAAACAAGACTGCTCCAGAGGAGAATCATGTGTTCGCCCTACAAGCAACTCGTACCAAGGGATGATGTGACAAGCCAGACCGATCTCATAAGTCTCACTTGTCATGTACTCACTGCAAACAGGTTGGTCATAACATAACCACTTATTTTAAAATTAATGGCTATCCAGATTGGTTGGGAACGCGTTAAAAGGGCAGCAAAGGGAAAACTGGTCGGGATCAAGGGGATGGTGTGCATGTTAATGCTATTGCGTGTAGCAATAGTAGTATTTTTACACCTAAAGATGTCAATGCAAATGCGATGTCGGGCGATTCGGTCTTGGCCAATCTTAAACCCAAACAAGCCCAAATATTAATGAATATGATTAATAACCATCAACAAGATCATATGATGGGTGAGTTTGATTCTTCCTCTTCTTCGATCATTGATAGCGGAGCAAGTCGTCATGTGACTAGCAACCTAAAATTGTTCAATCAGACATATAAAATTCTGTCTAGTCCTGTTGGTTTGCCAAATGGGAAGAAGGCCATTGCCACAATGGAGGGGCATATTGCTCTGACCGGTGGCTTGATACTTGAATGTGTTCTTTATATTCCTGCATTATAATGCAATTTATATCGGTGTCGTAGCTAATTGATGATGCTAATTGCTATGTCCGATTTAATAATTCTTTGTATGCTAAACAGGACCAACATTCGAGGAGCCTGATTGGAGCCGGTGAACAGAGGGACGTACTCTATTATTTCCAAGGAATTCCTGCAGTGCACATTGTAACGGTTCCGGGATTGTCTGAAATTGAGTTGTGGCATAAGAGACTGGGGCATCCATCGGATAGAGTCGTTAAGTTAGTACCTGCAATTAGTTCTGATACTGCAAGAAAGAAGCTTAATAAAGCATATGTTACTTGTCCTCAGACTAAACAAACTCGTGATAGTTTTCCCATTAATGATAGCAAAGCAACTCGTATTTTTAAACTTACACATTATGATTTGTAGGGGCCAAATAATCAAACACCCTCTTTTTGTGGTGCCTATTATTTTTTTAACATTGGTTGATGATTTTTAAGAGCAAATTGGGTGTATTTATTGCATAATAAAATTGAAGTTCAGAAAGTATTTTACTCATTTTTTGCCATGGTGGAATGCCAATTTGAGACTACTGTTAAAATTGTAAGAACTGGCAATGGGACAGAATTTAAATGCATGTGTGACTATTTTGATAAGAATGGCATCATCCTTCAAACATCATGTGTCAGAATTCCACAATAAAATGGGAGAGTAGAACGTAAACATCAACATGTACTTAATGTGGCTCGTGCTATAATGTTTTAGGGAAATCTTCCTATTACTTTTTGGGGAGAATGTATACTGGTTGCTGTGTTTTTGATTAATCCTACCCAGTCAGGCTTATTACAAGATAAAACATCTTTTGAGGTTTTATATGGAACTGGTCCAAATTTTGATATGTTGCGCGTTTTGGGGTGTCTATGTTTTGCTCATAATCAACGAGCTAAAGGGAATAAATTTGCTCCACGTAGTAGAAAATGTGTGTTTATTGGATATCCACATGGTAAGAAAGAGTGGAAATTATATGATCTTGCAACTGGAGAAATATTTGTGTCTCGCGATGTTAAATTTCATGAAAATGAGTTCCCTTATGTTGATTCAAATTTAGAAAATAGTAACATATCATCTTCAGCTGATAATATAATAGTAGGTGATACTCTGGAGGACTTGGAGAACGAGGTAGTGCGTACTGATGATGTTGATAATATAAGAGAAGTTGTGGATTCTATTGGTGGTGCTCCAAACACATCACAGGACGTCACAGTTGACACTCAAGACATGGTGATACTAGTACTAACCACACAATATCTGATGTCTCCAAAAAAGCACAACATAACATGGTACCCAATAAGGTAGTTGGTTTAGGAAAAGGTTTGCGGGTGAAACGCCCTTCAGTCATTCTACGTGATTTTGTTACTGAGCCAACCAAGAAAAAGAGTCCTTCCCATAGTTCATCGGCATCAACGAATTCCTCAGGTACTCATTACCCTATAGCACATTATGTGAATTGTGAAAAATTATCTTTGTAGCATCTTACATTTCTTGCAGCAGTAATTGCAGGACTTGAGCCTCGTACCTTTAGTGAGGCGATGAAAGATGCTAGTTGGAGAGAAGTCATGCAAAAAGAAATACAGGCTTTAGAAGATAATAAGTGTTGGATTATGGAACCGTTGCCACTAGGAAAGAAAGCTCTCGGTTGCAAATGGGTTTATAAAATTAAATATCACTTAAACAGAAAGATTGAACGACTTAAGGCTTGACTTGTGATTTTCGGCAATCATCAGGTTGATGGTATTGACTATAAAGAGACTTAATTTTGCTCCGGTTGTAAAGACGGTAACGGTGTGAGCGTTTCTAGCAATTGCATCTGCAAAGAATTAGGATCTAAATCAAATGGACGTGCACAATGCATTCCTTCATGGTGATCTCGACGAGGAAGTGTACATGAAATTACCACCTGGTTTTATTATAAGCAAGCCGGGTATGGTTTATCGTCTCAAGAAATCATTGTATGGTTTACGTCAGGCCCCGAGGTGCTGGTTCGCTAATTTGGCCGCTTCATTGAACAGATATGGATTCATTTAGTCGTATTCAGATTTTTCATTTTTTACGTTACATAAGGGACAAATGCAGATTAATATTTTAGTTTACGTCGATGACTTGATTATATCTGGTAACAATTCTTCTGCTCTTGCTTCATTCAAGAAATATTTGGGTGAATGCTTCCACATGAAGGATTTGTGTATTTTAAAGTATTTCCTGGGTGTTGAGATTGCTCGGAATTCAGAGGGTATCTTTCTGTGTCAGCAAAAGTATATTCTTGACATCATTTCAAGAATGGGGTTACTAGGAGCAAAACCTGCAGGCTTTCCTATTGAGCAAAATCATCATCTTGTTCTTGCTAATGGTGAATTATTGGCAGATCCAGAATAATATCGACGTCTTGTGGGACGACTAATCTATTTGTCTTTTACGCGACCTGATTTGGCTTATGTGGTACATATTTTGTCATAATTTATGCAAGCACCACGCCAAAAGCATTGGGATGCTCATGTCCGTATTGTTCGTTACTTGAAAGGAAATCCAGGTCAAGGAATTCTTCTTCGATCAGATTGTGATCTTTCTTTATCAGGCTGATTTGACTCCGATTGGGCAAGTTGTCCTTTAACACGCCGTTCTGTTACTGATTGGCTTGTGGTCCTTGGTTGTTCCCCTATCTCCTAGAAAACCAAGAAGCAACAAACCGTTTCCCACTCTTCAGCTGATGCCGAGTACCGCTCTATGACCTCTGTTACATCCGAACTCAAGTGGCTTAAGGCGCTTCTTAGGAGTCTCGGAGTGAATCACCCCCGTGCCATGAAATTATTTTGTGATAGCCAATCAGCATTGCACATTGCCCAAAATCCCGTTTTCCATGAACGTACAAAGCACATCGAGGTGGATTGTCATTATATTCGAGATGCTATTTAGGATGGAACCATTGTTACGAGTCATGTTTCTACCAATGAGCAACTTGCTGATATGCTTACGAAAGCCTTTGCAAACAATAGTTCTTATATCTCATTCGCAAGTTGGGCATTTATGATCCTCATGCTCCAACTTGAAGGGGGGTATTAGGGGATCATTTGTGATATATATTAGCTGTCATATCATTGTATATTAGGCATTGATAGACCTGTAATATCCCTGTATATTAGGCATAATTAGTGGGATAAAATTCCCCTGTGTGTTGTATACATATTGGATACCAGATTTATGAAAAAAACAAGGAAACATATATCTTGACAGTTGTCTAATGAGGCTCCGTTTGGTTGGAAGGAATGAATGAGCAAAAGAATGGAATGAAAAATATAAAAAACATAAGAAAAATAAACAGACTGAAATATGGGAGTCTAAAACTTTTATGATAAGATTGGTAAAGAACAAGGAATGAGTTATTCTATTTGAGATTGGTAGGATTAAATTTTAGTAAAAGCCCTATGTCCATGGAATGAATAAAAGAATGAACGTCATGAACAAATAATCATATTATAGTTAAAATCTCATTTCATTTCAAGATCCATTTCTTCATCCCAACCAAACTGGTGCTCTTATACTAGTAAGTTTCTGGAGGGAATGCGTTATGCTATTGTATTAATGCCTATATATTTATGGCACTCACAAGTACATGTTTTTGCTAATATTGCAGAGGGGCTGAAGATCCAACTCACTGAAGTCAACTATTAACTATTTGTAGGATTCGCAGGTCAGTGAACAACATTTTAACATATGAGTTGCATAAAATACCACAGTCTGGACAAATGAAAATCACTCGTTCCAAAAAGTATTACATGTCAATAACTTTCACGCGTCTTTCAATACTTTTTACTTGCAATCTTCCTATAATTCCACCGTTGTTTTATTGTTGTTAAGTTATCAATTGAACAACATGAATTACAGGCTTCACATGCTAACGAATAACACCGCCTTTCCTTGATCTCCAACAACTATCTAAATCTTTAAGCTTGAACTAGAGTCAGTAATTTCTGGGCGTAGGAGGACATGTGCTTGTGTGTACTTGTTTTGTCAACTATAACAAACAAACTGAATACCGACTTCATAAAACTGTCGGATAGATAATTCTCCATGCCTGTAACTAAAGTATTTACCCAACCTTTGTGGGACCAATTTTGTTAGGAATTAGAATACACTATCTATTCCCTGGAAGATTGTGATATACTATGCTACATACACCTCCAAAAGAGTATTATTGTTATGAAAATACTACATCTCCCAAAATGATGATGAGAATTAAAGTTATTCCAATTTTGTACCAAAAATGGAACCCCCTCTTAAACTTGCAAACCACTGTTTCTCATGGCATTTGGAAAATTTTGTGGAAACCATTTTGGGCTCCCTAGCATTACCCTTGTGTTGTTAAAAGGCCTGAAATTTGTTCATTTGAAACATCACAAATATTTGTTTTGTATGCCAGAAATAAAAAGGTGTTAATACTAAAATCACTTTAGCTGGTTAATAGTATATACAGTATGTTAATATTAATATTACATATTATTCCTTCCTAAAAAGGATTCAATCAAAATATAGTACTTACATAATGTAAAGCTTCGTTTAAAAAACTTCTCGAAAATAACAAAAATTAAAGCTACAGATTACTGTTAGAGTCCCCTAGAATATAGCAACAAATAAATGAGATGTTTGTTTGTGCTGATAAGTGACTTATGAGATAAAAAAAACATTGTTTGTTGTTTGATTTGGCCGTGTGTATATGGAGTTACATATCCTCTGCTCAAGTCTCTCTATTATCTATTATTGAGATGGTTTTAGAGAGGAAAATCAAACTTCTACCTCTTCTTCCAGCAGAATTAATTGAATTAGAGATATTAACTCGACTTCCTATTATATCACTTCTATAATTTCGATCGGTTTGCAAAGGATAAAAGTTCCTCATATCCAGGAGCAACAATTTTATCAAAGTTCACCTAGTTCGCAACTCTCTGATAACTATGATTCTCTAATGATTAAAAGTGATCATTATGATTGTGACGTTGACAAGGACTCTCTACTGCAAGAATCTACAACGATAATCGGTTGATGCAATGGCGTAGTTTGTTTCTATGATTGGTGGTATGAATTGGATGCAATATATAGAAGTTGGCATATGGAATCCTGCTACAAAACAGTGCAAAGAAATCACACCTCTCCCTATGAAATCTGAAGAAAGAGAGTACGGTCTTGACTGCTTTGGATTTAGATTCGATTCAGTTGCTGATGATTATAAAGTCATGTACATCAGCACCATGCAACGACATCCACTAGTAGGTGATGTGTTTTCATGCAAAGATGGCGGTGGTTGGAGGAAGATTACTCCCCTTTTTTTTTTACCGGGGTTTGTCTTCTCAATCTTTCACAACCTACAATATTCAAAGGATCTCCTTATTGGTGGAATCTATGGTCCAATGATGCGAATAGTACTTCTTGTGGTCTGATTGTCATCTCATTAGATGTTTGACATGAGGTTTTGATCTTGATATGTTTAATTTTATTAAAACAAGAATCAAAATCTACATATCAATATATATTTTCAACAATAGTAATATTTAAATGATGATATTAATAACAATAAATTTAGGATAAATTGAGCTTATTGTTGGAAAAAGGAGACCAAAGGAAAGAAGATCAGAGGATTTTCTTCAACAGAGCGTGCCCCCGCTCAACAAACCTTCACAAACTTTTACAAGACGTGCTCACGTCTTGTACACAAGAATCCCCTGTATCTTCCCACAATTAATACGCTCAAAAAAATTATTCGAGACGTGCCCGTGCCTTTTGCTAAAAGATCTTCTAACCCTTCCGAATACCAATTCTATGGAACTAATAAAAAATAAATCAAAATAACAAGCAAACAAGAACATCAAAATTTTACGTGGAAAACACTAAGTGTGAGGGTAAAAAACCACAAGCCGAAACTCTTCCACTATAAATCAATAATGGGAATACAATCCTCTTCTTTAGTTAACTAGAGGCAGCCAAAATACATCAAGAATCAATCTTGGTAATACATCATCATATAAGATGGAATTAAAGAGATAACAAAGAAAAAATCACACCCAAAACGCTGAATTGTAGCAAAAACTATGTGCTGATTTTTCCTCTCTCAATATCTCTTTTCTGTGTTCATCACATACCTTATTTTTCATCTAAAATCCACTTGAGCTAGGCTTATTAAGCCCAATAAATTTTAGATAATTAGGCCTTCCAAATAAGGAGGAACAACCCAACACTCATTGTGACTACTGCGTACCCATGTGCAGTGGCGGAACCAGGAATTGGGGGGAGGAGGGGCCCAAATATTAAGTTAAATATGGAACTTCTATTTCACAAATGCAAGTTGTAGTTCAGTGGTTTAGGAGTTGAACTCAAGTTTTTGCATAGG
>JAUEJK010109511.1:0-11473 GCA_032274865.1 Eryngium alpinum | reverse complement strand
CATCAACGTCGCTACAATATTTATTATTTACTTTAAAAATATATTATATATCTTTAACCTATATAATATTATACGTACATGTATATAATTATTGTATTTAGTTAAAATATTATTCTCTATTTTTTTTAACTTACAACCAATCAACAAAATTATATTCATATATATATAATATTATTAATATAAAATAATAATAAAGACCCGTAATTTGCACGTGATTGAAAACTAATATATATATATATATATATATATATAGGGAGAGTTAAGTTTATTAATATTATTTTTTTAATTAAGAAATAGATTTGCGAGGTGATGTAAGTCAATAACTTATATAAAAAATATAAAATAAGGAGATTTAATTTGCATAAATAAAAAAAATTAACTTAAGCTCATCTCTAATTTTTCTTTTAAAAATAATAAATTAAATTTTATAAGTTAAAAAGATAAATAATGAAAATATAAATCATAAAAAGAAAAGGATTATTTTTGCCATTTTCTATTGAAACACTTGTTGCATTTTTGCTATGTTTTGATAATTTTAATATTTTAGAGTTTTACATGATCTTTTAAATATATTATTAAACTTAATATATATATATATATATATATATATAAAAGTAGGGTCAGATGACCTGAGAAGAAGTTATCTTAGCCATTCAACTTTATTTTAATTCTGATGAATGAATACATTTGGGTAATTTAGATATGTCTTAATTCAGGAAACTTAATTAAGATATATTAGTACACATCCTCTTCTAGGTTGGCTACGACTTATATTTATTGTTAAAAATTTAACTTTGATTAAAATCTTTTTCGAACGTCAAACATTATCCGGAAAGTTTGGTTCTCTTTAACGAAACTATTTTTAAAATCACTTTGTTCATACTTGAAAACGTTAAGTTAGGCGAACTACTATAATAATGCAATACGAAGGCTTAGGTTTTTCAAAAAACATTTTTACTCTTTCTCATATTTATTCGGAAAATTAATATCTAACAAATTATTTCGAAATGATCATTCTAAAGGGTATTAAGACCATATCCCTCAAACGTTATATCTACAGATTATTTTCGAATCGAAAAACATTGTTTTCGAAAAACTTATACTCATATTATCTATATCTTAATTTTTTTTAAAAAATATTCGAATAAGCCTTTGAATAAAGTCTTGCAATATTTGTATAAACTAAGTGTTCATCGCGCCTATACGATATGATCACTAGAACACTAGTTTATAAATAAAATTACATTTACTCAAACAATTATTTAGTCAAGCCATACTTACTGATTAAATCTCTACTTAACTAATTTGAGTAACAAAATGACTCTAGTGATTTTTCAAAGTATACTTTGAGTCAAAACCTAAACACACACTAGAATGCACTCTCACATACTTAGTTTTTAAGCTCTCTTTGTTTCTCTTATATATGTACTTATATATACTTCAAATTATTTTTTAAATTACCTTTATACTTATATTTATTATATAAATATTTTTAAATTATTTTTAAAATTATTTTAAAATTTTTATTTAATTTTGCCAAATGTATATATACATACTTATATATATATTTTTCAATTTTTTTTATATTTTTGAAACAATTGAACATTAAATATATATATATATATAATATACTTTAAAATTTTATTTTTAAAATTATTTTCATATTTTTTATAGCTAAATATGTATATATAAAAGAAGAGCAAAGCTAGTGTTTTGAAACAACTCATTTGAATTCTAGAACCTTCTTTTTGTCTCATATCCAACCTTGGAAGCTTGCATGCATTTTTTAGAGCTATATATGTATATATAAAAGAATTCACTCTCCTACCTATAAGCATGCATGCAAAAAGCTTTTACCTAGTGAAAATAAAATCACCCAATGTGAATTTGACTCGAGAAAGAACATTCTAGATGTTGGTTCATGGGTTTTACCTATCTTCTCTCTACACATTTCACTAGTAATTTTCTTTCTCACTCTAGAATTCCATGAAAATGACCCATGGGTCATGGATCTTTTGGTGGCAAAAAGACCAACCAATACCACTCTTGCTTATAAATAGAGGCCTCTACCTTCATTTTCATTTGCACCAAATTTGCATGAGCACTTAGCCTATCAAATTTCTCTCTTTCTCAATCTTCTTAAGACCTGAGCTTAACAAGTTATTCTTATAGAAATTTTAGGCTAAAGGGGCAAGAATCCCATTCAATTCTTCTTTGAAGAATTCGGCTCTCATAAGAGGAAGCTCTACCAAATTTTTTACTCGGCTCCTCCACTTGCTAATGCGAAACTTTGTCAAATATTCGAGAGCCTCCACTCGTAAATTTGGCTGTCTCTAACACTCTCTCTTTTACATATTATTTATAGCTTGCACTTATCTTTTATATCTTACGTGTTATATTTAATATTGTGCATACTCGTTTATATTCTCTATGTGTTGGATTTATTTGCATATAATCGTACTACTTGTTATTATCTTCGAGTGCAAATACTTTGTCTCTCCATTTGAGAGTGTTCGAATCACTTTATCTCTCTATATGAGAGTGTGCTTAAATTCTTATAATTACAAAATAGTTCTAGAGTGATCTTCTCTAGTGACATCAATACTTTGGTTCGACAATTTGTATACGAAATATTGTCTAGTTACGTGATTGAAAGATTTGATCTAGTTGCTCTTAAAATTAATATTAGTTCTAGAGTGATCTTCTCTAGTGACATTAATATTTTGGCTCGACTTTTGTCCACAAATATTATCTAGTAGAGTGATTTAAAGTTACAAAGCCTATAAGTGGGATTGTTGAGAAGTCTTGAAATTCCATAGAACTTTAATTCTAAAGAAATCTTGGAATAGTTTGTTTTAACAAACTATTAGTATCCGAATACTTGATTGAGTGCCACGATAGTAATATATATCTGAACCTCAATCTTAGTTATTCATTTACGAATATTTGATTATGTGCCATGATAGTATTATCTACTAGAACCACAATCACCAAGAATCTTGGATATTCACTTTTGAATAATTGATTGTGTGCTACGATAGTTTATCTATTCAAACTACAATCTCTAATATTCAATTACGAATATTTGATTGTGTGCTACATTAGCATTATCTATTTGAACCACAATTACCAAGATATTTTCTTGAATCTCATTAGTGTATTACGCCAAAAGTATACTAATTGCTTTAAAGAAAGTTATCCGAGCTTGAACCATCATATTCATTTGATAACTCTTTAATACAACCTTGGGCATATTAACTTATTGGAACAGAGCTTCATCATAAGCTATAATCAGTAATCCACAAAACAAATTTATCAAACTCCACAAAATATAGTAACTTGTCTTTCATTGAACAGTGAAGGTAGAGTTATTACTGTCCAATACCCAAGTCGAAAGTATCAACGTGAAATTGAGTACGTTTCAAATCGTAAGGAAGTAAGTAATTGCTAGCCTGAGACTGTGTCTTTTAAGAGCTCAAGTAGCTATACAAGGTCTACAAGGTTGAGGAAAAGACGGGAAGTCTTCATCCAATATTACTAAGTAGCAATTGTCAAAGTCTGCACGGTTGAGGAAAAGACGTGAAGTCTTTGTCCAATATTACTAAGTAGCTACTGCTGAAGACTACAAGGTTGAGGAAAAGGCGGGAAGTCTTTGTCCAAGATTACTAAGTAACAACTGCTCAAGGTGTACGAAGTTGAGGAAACGGTGGGAAGTCGGAGTCGAAGATTAACGGAGTAGCCAACGAGTGAAGACTACAAGGTTGAGGAATCGGTCGGGTGTCGGTGTCCAAGATTAACTAAGTAGTAATTGTAAACTTTTCTCCACCGGTATCAAGGAGTGTACTAAAGGGTATTTAGTGGAAATCTCGGTTTCTAGAGAGGAGACTGTGGACTGGAGTAGGGGCTTATATCGGGTTAATATAAGTTCGCGAACCATAGTAAATTCTCTTATGCCTTTACTTTAATTTCCTGCTTTATCTTTTTACTTCTGCAAATATACTTAACTGCTCACAAAGTAGGAAATTTGGAAACTCTTGATCTTCAATTATATTTTGATTCTCGGTGTCTTAGGAGAGTGAGCATAGCTCTCTCCAGGCCGTTAGGATTGGTGACTAGTGACGGGGTTTTTGAGTGATCTTCGGGTCCACCAGCTGATCTGTCCAATCGGTTTTAAAACATTCTAAGATCATTAGTTTTTGAAGGACTTATCTGGTAAAGATAAATTTAAAAAGGGTGTTAAGAATGAAACAATGTCTTCTGAGATTGTAGAAGGGGGGGTTAAATACAGTCTCACTGATTTTTCAAACTTTACAACTTCTAGAGAAAATCTTTTAAGGTGTAAACTTAATATGCAAGAATAACAAGACCATCACAAAATGTAAAGTGCAATGATACATAGAAGTTTATCAACAATATTTGGGTATATATTATTGAAGATTTTCTTTTCTCAAGGCAACAAAGTACTTCACCAAATTAATGGTGCTTTGAAGTTCTACACTCTCAAATAAAAGAAATTTCTCTCTCTGTGTGTAAGAATGTAAAAGATAACTTACAAATGAAAACTGGAAACAATACAAATACAACTTCTATTCTAAAACTGGAAAGAGAACAAAGTGAATTTTCCACTATCCACTTCTAAATCTGGAAACTATCACTGGTAGTGGAACACATATTTAGCTACCACACATGCCTTTCTGAACTTGGTGATCTTTGAACTAGATTTGTCTCTTGTCTTCTTCCTCCAGTCTTTGGAACTCACTAATTGCATTAATTTATTTTGTCTCCAAGTAAACTTGTGCAGTCAACCATCGCTTTCATCTGCAAGCTTTTAGCATAAAGCAAACTTTGGAAGTATATGGCAGTGCTTCGATAATAGAATATGAATTCTATCCATTGTCAACTCCTTCATTGATCCACTTCCGATAGCTATCCATGAATGCTGACTTTGTATGGACTAACTATCTCCTGCTAATACAAAAAGTGAAGCGATCCACTGTATATACAAGTTTTATTACTATCGGTGGATCGCTTGCAAAACTAACTTTATCCACTTCCAATACATTTATTCTATACAATGTCTATGGTTAATATGCTAACAATTTATTTTATGTAACTATGATTTGTACAAGTGTATAACTATAATGGCAGTGTTTAAACTACAACATACATCAGGGTCTAGGCATTATCATCATTTATTTTTCTAACAAATGGAAAATTAGTAGTTAATCTATTCGACCCCCCCTAGATTAATTAGCCCTCTTTGAGACCTAATAATTGGTATCAGAGCAGTGCTTTTTGACGTGTTTATTAAGTGATTTCTGGTATCTCTTACTAATACTCATAAAAAGTTCGGTCCACAATGACTAATTCTGATGCAATCGGTTTTGGAGAAGCAACGTTGTTCACTTGACCACCTTTATTCGATGGTACAAACTTTGCCTCATGGAAAGCAAGATTCAGAGTATATGCTCGTGCTCAATGAATCAAAGTTTGGCCATGCAAAGGATACGGGAATTGCACTACCAATAAAGACCGTTGGTGAAACCACAATTGAAAAAGCCGTACTTGGAATATACTGAAGAAGATGAGAAAATCATCAATATTCTCTCAAGGACGAAAATGACTCTAATCAGTGCACTATCGAAAAATATCTATTAAAGAGTCAATAATTATGAAAGTGCGAATGAAGCTTGGAAGATAATTATCGATACCTACGAAGGTACTGAAGATATCAAGCAATCTCGAGTCGACACTCTCATTCAAGTCTACTAGAATTTCCAACTCAATGAAGGCGAATCAATCCTTGTTGGTAAATTAAACAAGCTTGGGAAGACGTGCATGATGCAAGAGAACAACCAAAAAATTGTCAAGGCACTCATAGCCGCTTGGAAAATCAAAGTTACCACCATCAAGGAAATGCATAATCTCAGTACTTGTACTACCGTAAACTTATTCGGAAATCTATGAGCCTACGATGAAGAAATTTTTTCGGATAAGAATATTTCCAAGGTGGATGATAAAAGAAAATGTATGGCGCTCAAATACATACAAGTTGAAGAAGATGATTCTGATGAAGAATTGGACAAAGATATTCTCAATATGAACGATCAAAAACTCGTGCTTCTTTCAAGACAAATTCGAAAGGTGTTGCAATACAAAGCACTGAAGCAAAGAAAAGGCCTCGATCGATCCAAGGGTCAACAAAGAATTTTCAACCCTACTGGAAGGCCAACTCAGAAAATTTCAAATTCTGGAGGAAAATTCAAAGGAAAATTCATCAAATCTTCAAGCAAGATTATTCCACAAAAATTAAAGGAAAAACCTCCAGATAATCAATATAGCTGCTTTGAATGCAATCAACCGGCACATTTCAAGAAGGACTATCCAAAGCCGTCAAAAGGACTTGTTCTAATAGCTGATCACGCTTGGGATAAAAGTGAAGACGAAGAGACCCCGAAGAAGAGGAAGATAAATTAATGGTGCTTAAGATACTTCTTCATCAAAGGGCTCCTTTCCGCTTCAAGAGGTAAACTCTAACCTTGATTATTTAGATATACATGCATTAAGAACATTTACCAGGGAAGCCAAAAATGCTCTTCTCAATTACAATACCAAGAGGGATCAACGAATTATAGAAAGCAGTATTAGAGAAACTGCCGCTAGAAAAAGACTTGAAGATATTGAGAAGGCATATTCCTTATTGTTGGTTGAACATCAAAGAATGAAGGATGAATTAGCCGAAGGGTCAGTGATTCAAGCAAGGTTAAAGGAAGAACACAATGTGAACATCAAAAGAATATGTGATCTTGAAGTTGAAAATCGTTATGTCACTGTATACTGTAAAGAACTCAATCACGAGAAGATAAGTGTTCACGAGAATAATAGAAAGCTTCACATTGAGGTGCTTAATCTAATGATTCTCAATGAATCTTTGGTAAAGGAGAATAATTCTCATCTCTCAAGAATTAGTAGACTTGAAAGCAACTCTTCCATCATAATTGAGGAAGAGCTTGAGAGTCATATGAAATATCTAAACCGTGAAAATGATCGGGTGATCAAGCAAAAAGATGACGAAATGGATAATTTGGAACAACTGATGGAAAGACAGTCGTCATCAAAGCAGACTGAGCTACAACAATTGAGGAAGGATATCGATAAAATCAAAGACAAAAATGTCAAAGTTCTATCCGAATTAGAAGAATAAAATAGATCTTTGACATTTAAATTCAAAGAAATTGAAAATGAGAAGAAGGATATTGAAATATCTTTCTAAAGATATCCCAAACAATGAATGGAGAGCTTATTAAATGAGCCTAAGTGTAACTTCAATCGCGAAGGTCTCAGTTATGTTCCTCCGAAGAAGTTCCTTCATATTCCTCAAGTTGTCACTAAGAAAAGCTCAAGTCAAAGGATATCTCCTAAAGATCCTATTTCGAAATGTCACTACTGCAATCGATATGGTCATACGGTTCAGTTTTACATGACAAACAATATCAAGCTTAAGAAGAAGCTGATATGGGTTCCTAAGGGTACGGTGCTACCAAAGAAGAAGAAAGAGGTGAAGAAAGCTCCTAAGAAGAAGGAAGCACAAAAATCTCCACCCAAGAAGATTTCTCTAAAGAAAATTTAGAAGAGTTGGCAACCCAATACAAATGTTCAACCTATGCATCATTATCATTTGCAACCTATTTATTATCATCCGAGGAACACATCATATCATACTAGCACTAGTTTACACACTCATATATTATATGATCCTAGTGATTTATATCATATGCCTATATTCGTATATGAAAATACACAAGCACCTTATAATTCCCTAACACAAAGGACCCAAATAAGAAGGGTACCAAAACAATCTCATTGATTTTATGTAGGGGCTGAAAGATGTAAGCTCACAGACATCCAAATGGTATGTTGACAGCAGATGTTCGACACATATGACCGAAGATAAATAGTTGATTTAAAATCTCAAAGAAGTGCCATCTGGTAAGGTCGTGTTTGGAGATAGCAGCTGTGGAAGAATCATAGGTGTTGGCGATATTGGAGATGATTGATTTAAGATCAGAAACGTACAACTAGTCACTGGACTAAAGTACAATCTACTCTCCATAAGTCAACTTTGTGATAACGGTTTTAAAGTCTCTTTGCAACCATCTCACTGCTCCATTATAGGCAGTGATGGAAAGGTTCTTTTGAACTGTCCTAGTGACGGTAATGTCCACACGTGTAATATACACAAGTATGACAATATCTATCTGGCATCAATCAACGATGATCCATGGCTATGGCATTAGAGATTAGGACATACTATTATGAAACTCCTACGGAGAATCTCTTTTAAGCAAAATGTCTGCGGATTGCCAAAACTGAGTTTCGTCAAAGATCGGGACTCGGAAAATTGGTAAGAAAATTCGTGCATCTCACAAAGCGAAGGCAATAGTTTCTACGAAGAGACCGCTTGAGCTGTACACTTGGACTTGATAGGACCCGTTACCGTGGAAAGCCTCAGAGGGTGTTCTTATACTCATGTGCTGGTCAGGCAATGATTCTAGAGATATCTAGATTTTTGAAAGTGGAAGTTCTAAGTACATACGAGGTAAGAGGCCTCTGCTCACAAGCTGTGAGGAAAAAGCTAGTCCATGGATAACCTTTGGTGATAAAGGCAAAAAAACTTCGAGTACATCCTTCTTCATAAGTTATGGAATCTTTGAATTTTCTTTTGAACTCACTTTCGAGGACATTTTGGCAAGTATCTTTTACTAGTAGGCACAAATACCAATTGCCAAATCAAAATAGTTCAAAGAAAACTTCTATGAGGAGATCGAATGCAAGTTTTAAATCTTTTCACAATTTAAAACTTAATTTTAGAGAAGTGCAGTGAAAAAAGATTGTACAAAATCAAAGATAAATAACAAATGTAAGAACTGCACATGTAAAAGAAAGAACACAGATTTATCAATAATATATATTATATATTGATGTAAGATTGGTTTAATCTATCCCAAAGGCTACAATCTCTAAGAATGGAGCTTCAAATTTAACATTCAGATCACAAAGATATTTTCTTTCTCAACTCTCTGAATGCAAAATTTACAAGGACAAATGATAATGGAAACAATATATAGTTACAGAATTTTTTAAACGAGGAGATAATAAAGATGCAATCACAACATTTTTCTAAATCTGAAAACTCTTTGCTTTCATTTGCTTATGTTGACTCTTGTGGTTTCAAATAAAAAAGCAACTCTAGTTTGTTTTGTTCTACTAGTTTTGTTTATCCCAATATATTTAGTTCAGAGCATTTTTAATTTTTTCCCCCAACCTTCGCAAAAAGCTAGCTGCCATTTTCCTTATTTATCCTATTGTAGTGTTTTATCATGCAGCCTATCCCGATGCAGAATTTGTAACTTCAACTTGATAAGTCCTCTTTTCATCCCTAGTCCAATTCTCATCTTGATGCATGGTGATTGGTCCGTGGTTGATATGCGCATCCACTTTTTTACCTCAAACGAAATATCCACGTATAACCTTGGTTCTCTGGGACACCTCTGGTGTGAGAGTAAGATTCCGGTAACAAATCTAGAGAGAGAAAGTAGTGAGAACGGAGATCAAATATCTCTAGTAAAGTGAAATTATGTAATCCCTTCTCGTTTGAGAGAGAGGATATTAATAGAGGCTTACCCACATGTTAGGCACGAAACCGTGCATCTTTCTTAACTAAGATAGTGAACTTCACACATCATTGTCTTCCAGAGTTTGGCGCTGCATGCTGGCGTGCACTGACATGCTTACGTAGGCTAAGTACGACGTCTAATTAAAGGCGGCTGGAGATAAGTCCACGGCAACAGAGTAGCCAGTGGACATCAGGCGCGTGCAAACCGTTGTTGGCCAAGAAGTCCTCGGCAGGAAGACCCTCCGGTAGGTGGAGCCCTCGGATCGGCTCGCCCTTGCTCTGCCTATCTTGTTGTTGGGCTTTCTTTTGTGTGTTTATTGGCTTGGATTTTGATGTTTTATTCAATTTAGGCTGACCATTGGATCTAGCCTGTCATAACTAAAACTACAATCTAAGCTTTTATTATATATGCAATTCTTTGTGACAAATCTATTTATTTGACTACAAACAAAAATAACCCTTGATTGCTATGTGTACAGTACGTACTTATTAAAGATGTAACATTTAAGTCAAGTATATGAACAACTAAATCACTACAATATTTTCATTATATGAACTTCCAGTGAAATGGTTTTCAATTATTCTCTATATTATGTACAAGTGTAAAGAACAACAATTATAAATTTTGCATATATTAATGTTCTATGTGCAATATTTTATATATCAATCACTTAGTTATCCTAATATATTTTTTTTATTATAAATTTATTATGAACTTAAAAGGGAATTTTCTTATAATTGAGAATGTAAATATTCGAAGTGCCAATCCAACCCTCCAACGATATACAATTATATATAAAGAAGAACATACATTATATTATAAATTCCACTTGATTACAAGAAACCGAAATTTCAAGATTCGTTTTTACAAAATATTGAAACGATTGATTAAAAAAATCAGCAATAATGTTTATGTTTTGGACTTCTATGTAACTCAATTTCTAATTACAGATTCTTTGTGAAGTTTGGCCATTAATATTTCTTAATAACAACAAATTTCTAGAATACACTAAACTAGCTAATTAATTAACTAAACTAGCTAATTGAGTTTTCAGTTTCATTTCCTTTAGAATTATTTTATTGGGGCACCTTTAGCTTATGGTCTAAACCCTTGGGATATATCCACATATAAATAAAAGGGTATAAATATTTACACATATTGGAGCTGCAAAATATAATGAATAAATTTTTGAGAATTTATAAAATTAATAAATTAAGATACAATTTAATCAGAATAGAACACGTGTTATATTAAATAAAAATACATTCATGTTAAATATATTTGTTGAAATTAAATAAAATCCTACTCCAATATAAAGTATATGTCTATTTATACTCCCTCTGTGTTTTAATAACTGACGTTTTGACTTTTGGCAAGTGATTTTAGGAGATTTGACCGAGTAGTAAAATATATTATTTTTTTATTTTTTTTTTTGAATAAAAATATAATATTTTTATTTTTATTCAGAAAAAGAAAATTTAAAAAATAATATATTTTACGGTCAAAGCTCCTAAAATCACGTGTTAAAAGTTAAAGCGTCAGTTATTAAACTAGTATTTTTTATTGGTACAGTATATAAATACGCATAGATTTACTCAAATATAAGAATCCAACAGGCGGAACAGGATAAGAGCACACGACAGAACTTTAAATGTAGGGTAACATGTTCAATTGTATCTATTCACCATACTAAATATATATTTATCGAAAAAAATTAGTAAAATACATGAAATTTAATGTTTATATACCTACAATTTAATATCCATACGTTTGGTGAAATATTCAAATAACATAAT
>JAUEJK010109401.1:0-11474 GCA_032274865.1 Eryngium alpinum | reverse complement strand
GTTTTTGTGCATTGGTACTAGGTGTCGGAATGGAAGATGAGAGTTCTGAAGCTCGTATTTTTATTATTTTATGCTTTTGTGCTAAGGGCGCTGAGGATGAAGGCGGCGTATCTGAAGAGTATCCAAGGAATTTTTTTCATTACAAAAACTGTAATTCTTGTTGCATTATATAAGATTGATCTAATTATTTGTTATGTTCTTGTTATAATTAAACAAAATTAAATAAAGTTAAAATATGTTTGATTACTATGACTAATAATTTTATTTTTAGATTGATTTTATTATTTATTATTAATTATATTATTTAAAAATAAATTTTTTGTTGTTAGATTTCAAAAATAATAGAGTTAGATATTTGTTAATATATATATATATATTTAAAAATAAATAAAATAACAGTATTATTAGTTTTACTATTTTATAAATATAAAATAATAATTATTATTATTTTATATTTTATATTAGTTAATAGTGTTTTGGTGATAAAATTTTAAATTAAAAAAGTTAAATACAAAATTTAATAATTATATTTAAAAATAAAATAATAATACTATGATTTTCCAACATTTTGCCAAACAAAGGAAAATATTTTCCAACGGAATCACCAAACACAGGAAAATAAAAAGTATCATTTTATTTTCTATTATTTCATTTTCTAATCTTTTGATTTTTTAAATCTTTTGATTTTCCACAAAACAAACGAGCCCTTTTATATAAGCTTACTTTCTATTTATGGTAATAAAAATAAATTAAAATAAATTTAAAATTAAGCCCCTCCTAGATTCGATTCCTATAGATTATTTCCTAAAATAGAGTTTGACTTATATTCTTATATAAGTTTATATAAGTTGGTCGACTCACCTCCCTGTAAGCCCAAATAAATAAATCATAATTATGTGATCAGAATATCTTGGGATAATATAAAAAGAATTAAACTGTTGGAATGTACCTGACCCAAACGTAGGTTACAACCCGATCCAACCCAGCAACTACAAGTCGCACAATCCAAATCGAACACGAGTCAACCAGGTCTTCCTCGTAAAAAAGAAAACCCGAAGTCCAATAATTCAAAAAAGCTGAAAATGGAAACTGTAATTGAAGACGAAGAGTACAAGTGGACGGAAGTAAAGTTGCCGTCGCTCCGCTCTGAGCCGGAACTAGAGAGGGAAACCGGCGAGCGCCGCCGTGGCCGTGACATACTAATTGCTATAGATCATGGTCCTAACAGTAAACACGCTTTCGATTGGGCGATTGTACATTTCTGTCGCCTCGCCGATACGATCCATCTCGTTCATGTGGTTTCCGGTGAGTTTTTATATGTCTGATTGATCATACAGTTGTGTGTATGCACATGTTGAATTTTCAAATTAATTTGTATTGCTGATTATTGAAAATTTGTAATTAGACTTGAGGAACGAGATTGTGTATGCTGCGACACAGGGACTTATGGAGAAGCTTGCTATGGAGGTTGCTATGGTGAGTAACTCGCACACGCACCATACACATGTATATTATGTATATAAAATCTATTGCACTTATGCTAGTGTCATATAATAATTTATAGTTACTCCATATTCATAATTGACTCTGTGAACATAGAACAGTTAACTATAGATTGTTCGTTGTTAATTATTTTTGGTGGAACATGGAATCAATTTGTTTAATGGTATTAAATAATATCAAGTATAATTAAAATAACCAAGGGTAGCTCCTAGCCCCCCCTAGGCGGCCATCTTTACATTTCCCTAAGCTTTTGTATTTTAAATGTATATATCAAACTTAACCTCTCAGGTCTAATTTTCTATTGCATGGAGCAAAATTATTTCAGTACCTCAAAACTAATTAATGTACCTCAAAACTTATTAATGTACCGAATTGCAAACTATTGAAAGAAATCAGTTTGATACAATGTTATGCTTGTTACATGTTTTGTATTACACTAGAACCTCGATAAATTAATGTTCAATACTTGTATACTTGGTCCTGATTCGAATAAATACAGTGTAATATTTTTCTAAAAATTATACTCATTTAATCAATAAAAATCAAATTCTACGGTCCCAAAACTATTAATCTATAGAGGTTTTACTGTGTTACAAAATTTGAGAGATCTATTCGGTAATAGTTCAATTATTGCTTAGTTTGTTTCTTCTTAAAGGAAGAAAAAAAACTGTGTATATTTAGTCTAAGCTTACTCAAATAGAATTGTCGCCTGACACTTGCACTTAAACCAAAAGTAAATGACTACCTACTTGCCTAAACCAAGGTGGTTTTCTAGTTTCTACAGTGTTGATTATATATGGTGTTGAAATGTATCACATGCATTAGTAGTTGTAATGTTTCCATTTTCTTTGGTTGATACCCCATATATGCATTGTTTTTTTCTTTTGCTGTTTGTTTTAGTTTCCTGTAGCAGCACGTTAATAGCTTCAGATTTACATTTTTGTCAAATATGGTGTGGTGTCTCTGATAATTTTTTCTTTTCTTTTTTTCTAAGTTTGTTGTCAATTTTTTGGATTGTTTAAGTTTGTTGTTATTTGTTTCTTGTAGTTAAAAAGAAGTATGTTTCGAAAACTGGCTTTTGCATCTTACTCAGTGTTATCAAAAGCCCGGCTTATGCCCCGCTTAAGGCAAAAACCCGGCCGTCCCCTACGTTTGCCCTCCGTTTTCTATGAGCCCAGCCATCTTTCATTAAGCCCGGCTTAAACTCGCTTAATTAGAGAGTCCGAAGCCAAAAAAAGTCCCGCTTAATCTTACTTTTTTCAAAAAAGGTACTACCGGAATTGTAAAAAATTGAATTTTTTCAAAGCAAAAAATGTTCAAATCTGTACCAAATTGACTTGAAATTTGATTTGTTTTCATTATTTCATATGCATAATTGATTATAATCTTGTTGTTTATGTTTAAATAAGCACAACATGCAAATTGAATTAAATTGGAGAGTGAAAAAAGATACTACTTACTACAGAGAGAAGAAAAACACCGCGGCCACCACCTGATTGGATCTAGCGATTATTACCACTTTTAGTATTTTGAAAAACACTAATCAAATCTATTTGGTTTGAGATGTTCTAACGATTATTATCGCTTAATATCAATTTTCTAAAAATCGCTAATTAGATCTAATTGTTTCTACACATTATAACGATTACTGCATACTATGACTTAGTTGATACTATTTGAAAAAAATATATTCACAAATTCACAGAATAAGAATATGGGAGCCAACTATGATGAAGATTATGATTTTTTTGAGATGATTATGTTGATGTTTAGTTCAATAGGTTTGTTTGATAAAATAAAGGGTAATTTGCATATCGGTGGCTCAGGATGCCACTGAGTTTTTTTATGGTGTCTATATTTTTATATCAATATATTGGTGGCTTTAGTTTTTTATCGTAAAACGATACGGTGGCTACCGTTAGAAGATCGTCAGTTTTGCCGTTATCTTTTGATTAATAATGTATTAGCGCATTTAAATATATATTAACTCCCAGCTGACCTTTTTTATCCCAAATTAAAATCAATTTGGTGGTCGGAGAAACCCAGTAGAGAGCCGTTCGACGGCAAAAAAGAAAACAAAAGGGGGAAGGGAAGAAAATAATCAAACCCACCATTCTTGTTTGTAAGTTTGTTTTCAAACAAGCCTTCATCATCTTCTTTGTTGTCCGAATTCACAGTCCTTAACAAATTAGGTTGAATAGCATCGCGGCCCAAATTAGTGGTAGCACCACCAGTAGTATCACAAAGAACAAGACCATCATTTAATTCATGACTAAAAACAAAAACGAAGCTAATAAGGTGAACCAAAACAATCCCTTGAGTACCACCGTCTTAATCCGGCAACAAAGATTCCGGTAGCCAACTGTTTTCCGGTTGAAATTCGACCAAATCCAGCAACCAATTGTTGTTTCCAACCATCAGATAGCTGCTCCATTCACCAATTTCAGTATAGGTCGTCACCAAAGTGACTGAGATCTTGGGTCACGATTCCCAAACCACACCTCAAACGAGAGGATGCAGGATTGAGGAACTATCGTCGTTGCTTTGTAAAACAACCGGCTTGAATTGTGGGTGTGCATAAAGCCATCCCGATAAGCGATTGAAACCAAAGCAACACCACACGACGGCGACAGGTTTTTTGGGAAAAGAAAAACGAAAAATGGTGGAGTATTGACAGGTGAAGAAGGAGGATGTAGGAGTGGACGGGAAGAGAGAGGAGAAGCCATGGATTGAAGCAGACGGGCACATGAAGGAGATCGGAAAAAGGTGAGAATGACGGCAATAATGGTTCGCTGATTTTTTAGAGAGAAGGGAGAGCTTTTCTCTCTCTAAAAAAGGAAAAAAGTAATTATTAATATTAATATATATTTAACTGCGTTAATACATCATTAATTAAAAGATAACGGCAAAAATTAACAGTCTTCTAACGGTAGCCATTATATCGTTTTGCGGTGAAAATCTAAAGACACCGATACGTTATTATAAAAACATAGCCACTATAATAAAACTCGGTGGCATACTTAGCCACCGATATGTAAATTGCCCTAAAATAAAATCACAAACTTTGTTCTTTGTTTTGGAAATCTCATTTTAATTTAAATATTAGTAATTTATATAACTTTTTATCTTTACTTGTATATTAAAATATGTTTAATATATAATATATTCACTAAATTTACAATTATGCGCTTATTCAATAAAGTCTAGGCTTTACTTTGCGCTTCGCGCTCAAAGCCCTACGAGGGATTTTGCACTTCGATACGCTTTCGCTCTTAATAATACTGATCTTACTTGCAACACTCACCTGAACAATTTCCCATGCCTATAGGCTATAGTTAATAATTTACGTATTCAATTCCTTTCATGTTATTTCTCCATAACCTCCTCCTTTCCATACTTGTAGTTATTGCTTGATTGTTGTCAGGTACTTAATTTTGCCTCAGATATTAGTAGCTTCAGAGTCATAATTTTTTGGTCAGTATAATTGCTAGCCTTATGTGGAGGTTAGTAGAACTGAGGACTAAGCACACTGCTTTTAGTTTTTTATTTACGTGTTCAGTTCTTTGCATGTACTTTGGCTAATAAGCTCCTCTTACCCGTGCTTGTAATTTTATCCGATTGGCAGGCTAATCTGTCTTTCACATGTATTAAGCTTCAGAATCCCATTTATTTTATTCAATTTGGTCATTTGTGCCAAGTTGCTAATGATGATAAGTATCAGGCTTAATTATTTATTGTACTCAACTTGATCATTCATCATTGTAGAATGTGCATTCTTTCAACGATTTAATGAAAGAGAACTCTAATAAATGGTGATGTGTTATAAATTTACTGTAAGCGCTACAATGTTTAGTTGTAGTAATTACAAATCGATCCACAGAGATTAATAATTTTAGATTCCTTAATAATTAATCTAGGCAAACTAGATAATTAATTTTGAGAGAAGAGTTTTAACTAATTATCAAATAATAAGAAAAACCCAGGAATCCGTATCCATTAACTAATCACAATTAATATTCAACTCGTACCAAAATTAATTAATCAAACCGTTATTCATTTTCTTTGAAAAAGATTATAATATTAATTAACGGACAAACATATACTATGAAAACCAATTATCTAACAATAACCTATCAAAACCTCAAAGAGTAAGCATAGGCTATGAAAAATCAAATTCTTAACAATAATGCATCAAAATTTCTTTGTCAAACAATATACATAAATTAATTAAGCACGAAAGAATATAAGAGAGAATAATCAATTAAAGAATTATTTCGGAACGAGTGAACTTAATTATAGATTAATTAACTTCATCTTCATCCTTGGCAAAAGATATAGCTAGACATGATTTATACTAATATACGGTGATTTATAAAAACTGAAAATTGCAAAGAAAACAATTAACACTAAATCAAAGCAAATTGACTATTAAAATAATGGCACAAAGCTATTGTATTAATGCTACGGCTTAAACAAAAAGCAGGAAATCAAATTCAAAGCAAAAGTGATCTAAACTAATTAAATAATGAATAAAACAAACTTTATGTCAAAAGTTATATATACTAAACAAGACTAATGTAATTAAAAATATAGTGAATGAAAGAAAACAATTATATTGATGAAATCAAACTAGGAATCGTAATGAAGTATCGGTCAAAGCTTTGGCAAAATAAACAGAGAGAAAACCTGTTATAAAATAAAAACTCCAGACCTTTATTTAGGTTTTACAAGTTGTCACATCTTAATATGGGACCAAGCATATACTACACTTGATCCTTTTTACCTCAACAATTTGAAGATAAATAGTGTTATCAACATAAGTCTAAAATTTCAGCACCAGATACTTGTTCAAAGTTCCGATACATCAATACACTAAATTAGCATACATCACCACACTAGTGCTCCAGTGATATATCAGTCCCTATAACCGTGTTCCAACGACAATCGACTTCATACAAGTTAAACACTAGATCATTATATACATCTCTTTTCTAGCCAAACACACACACACATATATATATATATATATATATATATATATATATATATATATATATTACACAAAACAGCCCCCTTGGGTATCTACCTCACACATCTTCGTATTTCCCCTTTCCTTTAGTTGCAGCAGTTGCTTCTTCGGCCTCATTTTTAACTGGAAAGATACGTGTAAGGGTGAGCGAACTACTACTCAACAAGTACTACTAAAGTCAAAGCATTTGTAGAAAAAAATGAAAATGGATTTAAATATAGGTCATAATAGATTAAAATAAAAATTATAATTGTCAATAGCTTAGATGTACTCTATTTTGAACCAAGGCAGGTCGGTTTGGCAAAGACTAGGAGTACCTTTGCTAAATTATCATTTCCTCTAAAGAAGAGGAATATGAAATTAAAGAATTGATAATCAAGTAGACATCGAACTGAGCAAAACATTCTCTAATCCGCTACAGGTGATCAACTTGGTAGTGGTAACCCCCATTGCATGCAATGTAATGGTCACTCCTCGACCAACAACCATAATGCATTCTATTGCAGCCTGATTTCCCCAAAGTAACTGCCTCACACAGTGGATCTTGAAGAATTTGGAAATTTCAACTCAATTGTTATCCGGACAATCAACTCCAAATTCATCAAATAGGAAGACATCCATCATATAAGAGAACTCCAAATTAGGACATAATTACATTCAATTTACACCGGGAAGCTATGATTTCTCGAAAAACAATTATGAATATCATAACAAATATGAGAGATAAAAGGAATTAGTAAACTTGCCTTGGGTGTTAAGTCTTCTAGCTATTATCTTTCAGATTTTCTTTTTCTTTTAATCTCCCCACACTCATGTCTTAAGTCAAAATAACGAATTCTTCTTAGTTTCTAAATAGACATGATTTACAAGGATCACCTTACTTTACACCACTAAGCCTCAAAACACTAATAAAGAAAATAGCATCTACCATAACCTCAACATTACACCTCCATATAGGTTATTTAGTACCTAGATTCTTGCTCCCGGATCATGGCAAAAAACGCCTCCTAATTTAGATTTGTTAAAAATCATTAAAAATAAAATAAAATAAAATAAAATAAAATAAAGAGTAACCAAGTTTAAGATTCAATATATGTGTGTGGGGGGGGGCATATATCCTCAAAATTACTTCCAAACTTTCAACCCAATAGTTTAATGATATTCAAGTAGAGGTGGTTGTTAATCCTTTACTGCTAAAAATATATTTTATAGAATTTATTGAATTTCATAAGTTTGACCACACCCAAACTTTGTTGAACAATAGTAAACACTTACGTTAATAGAACAAAACTACTAATAAATCTTGTAATTTGGAACCCACTAAAAGTCCGAAAAGTATGGTTCAAGAAAGTATCACATAAAGGATGATTATGTAAATTATAAATTGTGCCTTTTGTCAATTAATTTACCCCCCATTTAGTTAAAAGTACAAGAGACATTATTATGTTTATGGCAATATCCAGGTTGATGACAGTGCTATTTTTTCCTCTGCATAAGTATATAAAACATGGAGAACCAAAGCAATACACTAACACTGAGCTACTCTCTCTCCCAACCCAAGGTTACAATCTTATAAAAATACTATTTACTTGCCTAACTAATACGTTAATTTCCCCCGTCCGAAACTCTAATTTTTTATAGAAAAAGACTTAAAGAAAACTAAAAGATTATACTCACCTACTTGCTAGTTTCAACAATTATAGAATCAACCCACAAAACACCTCTTCTATACCCACTAGACAAATTGAAATTTCCAAACTTAGATCCACTAAATTACATGATTTATAAAGCTAATTCTTGGTACCCCTTCCAAAATTCTAGATTTCAAACTCTTGAGGAGTTCTACCACAATATAGGTTAACAAGAATAAACCATCAACATAGATTACAAGCTTTAGTTAACGGATGGTTCATACCTATTTAGCTTCAAGGCACAAAGAGATATATGTAGGTTTATCTTCTCGGTCCCTGGTTGAAGACAACCACTTTTATCTAATCTACCTATTCAAAGTTAATAATCAGGGTAAATATTTGAAGGAGAAAGCTCAATTAGAAAGGAATTGATATAAACTTACCTAAAGTCTCCTCTTGATCCTTCCTGCACTTTCCTCCCGAAGCCCTCATTTTCGCCATTCTAGTTCTTCTGGACTATTCTCTTCTCTACGTAGGTGAGTAAAGTCGGTGGATCTATCAAACTACTCTACTTATGTCTAGAACTCTTAAATATAAAAATAATAATAAAACTTAATTAAAAAAATTAATAATCTTAATTCCTACCAGGTACGAACCACCTAATAATCCCATCACCCTTCACCCACTTACAAACTGTAGCCTTGTATAAATTTAATATTAGTAAACCCCAACACACAATTTTACTAAAGGTTTTGTACCAAAAATAAGTATTATAAATAATAATACTTACACAACACCTGAAGACCATGATACTATCCTCCTTTAGACTTTGATCACACTTTTCTTTCTAATATATATATATATATATATATATTTCTTTATTGTTTATTATTATTATTTTTTTCTCTTTAAAAATTTCCCCGATTTTATGTTTTCTCCTAAATAGTGTCCTATACGAGTATGAAACTCCATATATTTCTATAATAAAACATACCAAAAATATCAACGATAATTCTTGATTAGAGAAATGCAAATATAAATATTTATCGGTTAAAGATGGATTCTTACACAAGTCTCTTTATATAGAGAAATAGTTAGGGTTAATCTCTTCTACCTCTTCTAATTTAAATCGGAATCTTCTCTTCAACTTTCCATCTTATTTCTTTTCTTTTCTTTTTTTTCCAAGTTTGAGCTTCTTTACTTCTTTTTCCGATTTGACGTCCCCGTTTATTCTACTTTCCTGCAAAACAAACAAAAACCAATAATTAGTAACATATTAATATATAAATAATATATGTATATATATGAACCTATAAAATGGAAAGATATGAACAAATGTGATTCTTTCTAACAAAGAGAATGAATGTAGATCTTTTACAAGATTTAGCACCGGGTCCAAATGTTAATCACGAGAGTACTGTATATTCTTGAACTAGCTAATATCTTCCTAGATGCAATCCGAATAGTAGAATCTTTATGAACTGGGTGCAGCTTCTTCTTGCATCAAAATATCTAGTTCTTCGAGATACTGTCGTAGACTTACGCTTGAATGTGAAGAGCGGTAGAGATTGGATGGTGCCTTACTTTTAAGCTATTTGAGATGCGTTACATCAGAATCTTTCTCTCTGTAATCATAAGATGTGTGAGAAATTGGCCAACTAGGTAAATAATACCTTAAAAATCCTCACGCCTACCTGAACCTTTTTTTTTTTTGGGGGGGGAGGGGGACTAAGTTCGGTTATAATATGCCTTACCAAATCGAGTGCATTACTACACCAGCAATGTAAACAGAAAACAAATTGCAAGAGGCAGTACTGTAATATGTTTAGAAGCGCAGTAATTTATATACCTTAAAGGAAGTAAATGTATGTATTGCAAGTACTAAATCTATCATAAAATAATGTCATCTAAGTTGGACGAAGATACTATTTATTGTTGTTTACACGTTGAAATGAATTTGTTTGAGTAACTTTTAGGTGGAGACAAGGGCCCGCATTGTGGAAGGAGATGCAGGTAAAGCAATCTGCAAGGAAGCAGAGAGGCTAAAGCCTGTAGCTGTGGTAATGGGCACCAGAGGTAGAAGCTTATTTCAAAGGTATCCGTTCTCTTCCCTATTTTGTACCTTATAACGAGTTCTGTGTCTGATGTATTTGGTGTTTTTCAGTGTGGTGATTGGAAGTGTGAGTGAGTATTGCTTCCATCACTGTAAATCATCCCCCGTTATAATTGTTCCTGGAAAAGGTTTGCGTTCCCTTTTTTTCTTTTTTTACTAAATTGCATCTGTTATATGTATTAGTTGTTGATACATTATTAAACTTATATGGATGGGCTGCAGAAGCTGGTGAAGAATCGGTGATTTAATTGAATTAAGAAGAGTTGTGGAGAAGTTATATTGTAGACTCTTCGAGTCTGCATATCCGTGTAATGTAGTGAGCTGCATAGGCGCATGCAAGTATTGTGATTATGACAGGTTTGCTTTAAGCCAATGGGAATTTGTCTTTCGAAGAAAAAATATATTGTCTGTATTTAATGTTGATTACTATTGTTTATTTATTTTAGTAATGTTCTGAGATGACAGTATTATATGTAACACATTGTTAGGTATTAGTTTGAGTTGTGTTCCTATCCTTGTTATCCAATTAAGTAGCATAGTTGCTCCTGTAATATAATTTATTTGTGCAAATTACTGCACCTTGTTATTGCAAAAAAAAGTACTTTAAATTTTTTTAAAGCTTGTGTATGCAATTTTTCTGAGTCTAAATTGGTGGATGTCATCCGCAAGAGTAGTGATACCCTTTTTTATGGAGGGAGTGGAAACTCCGGACAGAGGCCTTTAGGGGGAACTGAAGTCACGACTTAAATCATTTTCTTGTTAAGCCCTTGTTTCTGAGGCGGCAACTACCTGAAATGATCATGTTGGCTTGTAGGTCATCACTTCAGCCATTATGTTGTCAACTAAAATGTTTACAGGATTATTACAACTTTTCAACTATGCACTCTGCTCAGTATCTCCTTCCTTTGTAAATGAATAACTATTAAGGCTTGTTTTGGAACATATTTTCAATTGCAATCATGCATAGTCCTTGGTGCAGTTTCTTATGAGCCAAAAACATTGCAGCATCTGAAGTAATGGTCTTGCGGGACGGTAGAGTAAGGACCAGATAAGGAAACATGATATGTAGGCTTGTTTGGCTATATAAGCCCTGAAGCTATGTCATTTCAGCATTTAGGAGATGGTCTGGTCTAGTGCCCATCTTTACTTTTGCTCTCTTTCTTACAACTTGAAATCTTGGGGTAGAAATCTTATTCCT
>JAUEJK010109296.1:0-11478 GCA_032274865.1 Eryngium alpinum | reverse complement strand
CCGAGCGGCAGGAGAACCGGCCGGAGCCACCACCAGAATAGATCGGGAAGAAAAAACGGTGGAATACGTAGTCTGAAACCCGATCGGAAAATTAGGACCACCGCGCGCCGTCAAACAAGGAAGACGAAGCCAGACAAGGGAGAGGTGAAGAGACTTAGCATGAATGGGGGGGGATAAGCCAGAAAATTCCGGTCGGAGGAAGGAGCTGAGCGCCGGTTTCGGTGGAGAGGAAAAACGGAAGAAAGGGAAAAAAAAACTTTGCTGAAAAGAAAAGGGCGCGTGAGCCACACGCGCCGTGGGGGCAGCGTGTGGCCGGGGAAAAACCAGAAGTTTGTGTTTAGAGAGAAGGAGGAGCGTTTTTTTAGAGAGATGTTTTTCACCTCCTTTTTAACCTTGTATCACATATTTCTGGCCGCTTTGGTTTATTGTATTTAGCATGAGCGAAACCAGCGGATATTTCAAGATTCTTATTCTAGTCTATCACCCGAAATTCAAGACCTAGCTAGTAGACAACTCCGCCGGTGGTTTTTCAGCTCGCCTGGGACATGGTTAGAGATAGGTTGATCTCGTGTTGTATTCCATAGTCCATTTAGGCTGTGGTAATTCGCTGTATTTGGAAAATAGGTTGGTAGTTTTTGTTCTTTTTCCTTATATGGTTTGAGTTATTGGGGATTGCTAGGGGTCTTCTGTCATAGCTCATCGGTTGCTCCCATCAGGGTAGCCTTGTACTTTTTCTTTTATTAATGAAATTGACCGTTACCAAAAAAAATGATAGACAAAGGTTGACCAGATTTGGAAAAGTTGCTTTTTGGTAGCTTTATTGTCCCACTTCTTTTTTAGGCAAAATCTGTAATAAAAGTAGTTCTCTTTGTAGCGTTTTCCTTAGTGGTTATTTTTCCAGAGTTCTTAAAGAATATCTATAAACTGGAAAAACTCCATCGCAAACCAACTTAGTTTTGGTATACCTTTTGTGAAGAGATTAACTTCACTACATATCATCAATACTAACAATATTGTTTGATAATTTTATTTTTACTAATCATATTTCATACTACCTATACACTACATCTCAGTCAAATCACACACACAATCTTTATCCTTTTATCACCTTTGGTTTGGACTGCAGTGTTGATCTTGCAAAGATTTGTAAAAATCTGTCAAGGTGCATTCAACCCACCTTCTGCACCATTGAACTCAGAAATAACAGAGATTGAGTGTGTCGTCACATGTGCATCAATTTTATCACTCAATTGCTCCCCTGATGGTGTTTCCAATGGAGCTTTGGCTTGTGTTTGTGCCTTTCCTCTCTTTTGGTATGTCCTTGGTTAAGGACTCTTTGCGATAGACAAATCATGTTTAGAGGAAGTGTCTAGTAGTGAGGTTTGATCCTTTTTACTTTCCAAAGCTTGTTGGGAAGCTTTGGCAGGTATTGGCTTGGGTTTGACACTCTTTGCCACACCTTTTAACTTCTTTCCCTTATGTCTTCATAGGGAACTCCTCTCTCTCTCTCACCACCCTCAGTAAATGTAGGTTCAAGAACTTCACTGGGTCTTTTTGTGCCTTTAGTCTTTTGAGAGACTTTAGGTTTGGTTTTAAACTGTTTAAATGAAATGAGTTGTGCATCAAGGGTAGAATAAGATTATATATGGACATGATCCATAGATGCGGAAGGAGAAGATATGGTGGAGGTAGGAGGTAAAGATCTAAGTGAAGAAATTACCTGAGCCATATGTCTTGGTAACACATATGGAGCCCTAATGATACATTTCTTAAGAATGTCAGAAAATAACTTCATTCCCTGACTAGGGCTTGTGATGCACAAATCTTTTGCATTATTTTCAGCTACTTCAGGCAGCTCTAATTGAGGCATTTGATGGTTAACTATCATGGTTAAGAACCTTGGAAAGTAAACATCCTCATGTTTCTTAGAGACAGGACCAATCTTAATAACCAAATTATTAAACATCATCTCTCATATGTTTGAATTGACATTTCTTATTATATCATAGCAATTCTCAGTGTAAGAGATGTCATGACTTTAAAGTTCGAACACTTAGCAGTAAAAACTCTAGTGATTGTGTCAAACAAATAAGGAAGCTCCCTATTGGTGTTCACCCTCTTTAAGTCATTGAATTTTAGGTTATCAGGAGTATCACATGCATAACCTTCCTCTTTCAGAAAATCTAACAACTCACTATAAGATAGAAAGGCAGATAAATTATCTAATGGTAATCCTAGAGCTTCATTAATGGAATTAGGAGTAATTGTACCTTGGTGACCTTGCACAGAAAAAGAAATTCCTTCAATTGAAACCTTATCTTCTCCAACGATATAAGAAGCAGAGTTCCACACTTAAATTATAACAGACTTGAAGATAGGAGAGTTTGAGAAGATGACCTTTGAATACTGGGAATTGATTAGATACTCCATTATCGGCTTGAAGCATAAATCAACTGCAGTCACATCCGCGAAGCCAAGCAAATTTGTAGTTGGAACTACAAAATGATCATTCAACCTTTGGATCACTCTTGGAGCCATTTCTGAAAGAAAACTTTTGAAAATCGAGGGGTTTTCTTGCGAGAAATTTGCAGGGATTGAATTTTAGTAAGCGTAAAGTGTTAACAAATTTTGGGAAAACTATTTAAATGTTAGGATTTAGTCCCCTAACACGATTCCATTTGAAATGTTGATGTTATTTAATTGGTTGACTACTTTCTTGTTTGTCCCGGATTAGGATGAATTGTAGAAGAGGGGGTTCAATACAATTCATAGATTCTTTTTGCCTTTAATTAACTGTTATGAGTTTAACAATTAATTCTCAATTAATCTGTGAAACCGCTTCTATATTAATCTTTGTTGTTACTGAATAAAGAATAATATAAATAAAGATCACTAAATAAAGAATTCTTCAAAGTAAAATCTTATTACTTCAAAGACTTGTTTCAGAATAAAACTAGCTGCTTAAAGATCTCTGTATTACAATTGCTTCACTCTTTCTCAATTGTAATTCGTACAGCTTCTAGTACAAGTTGTATCTACATATATAGCTGTGTAAAATCTAGAAAGGAAAATAATCCTATTCTAATACAACTTGCTACTTTTTCTAAAAACATATCCATAATAAAGATAAACATGTAAACTATATTTTAGAATATCCCTAAAATATAGATCGATAGAATCTTCAGCTTCCTTCTTCAAACAAATCACAATATATTGTTTTTTCCTTGAAGTCAAACCCTAATCAACCAGCTCCTTTGTCCAGCTTCAAATCTGCTAGGAAGGAAATCTGCTAGTCTGGAAGCTGCTTCCCAATAAATCCGCATCTCAGTTAATCTGTTACCATGGAAAATTGCTTGCTAGCCAAACTGCTCTTTAGGCATAGCTACTCCTGTGAAGAACTGCTTCACTTGGGACAATCTTCTAGTTGCTTCAGATCTACTAGTTGGCTTGACTTGGAATCTGCTGGTGCATTGTCTTCAATCTGCTGGTCACCAGTAGTTTACATCTTCACAAGCACATTTGAGATTTGTCTGTTATAAGATTATCCTCCATGCATATGTGCACCTAATTCCTCTTTGTTCAGTATTGTCATAGCTAGAACAATGTACATAATACACTGTAATCTTGAACTATTATAACTTACAAGTTAACTGAATGTAAATACCAAGTATCCTACCAGCAGTTTTCTAATCTATACATCATCAAATTCTTATTACATGAATTATTCCTAACAATCTCCCCCAATTTGTTGATGTCAAAACTTTACAAAAATAAAAATAAAGTATCACAATATTTACATAAACTGTTTGTGAGAATGCTTATTTTCTTCTTGAAGATCTGTTTTCTCTGTCAACTTCATCTTTCATATTCCTCAATTGTTCAGCATCATACCTTCTGCTTTCAATTGGTCTACTATCATTATTAATTCTGAAAGAATTAATTGCATTATCAAGAATTTCTTTCTTTCTCTGCAGCAACAAATCTTTAGCTTTCAAATCACATTCTTCTTCTCCTCTGATATGTTCCATCATTAGATTAACTTCAACCAAGCTCAAGTTTTGTAGATCCATGTCCATCACACAGTGCTTGATCACCTTTGTATTTGTCATGAACTCCATTGTCCATGGTTGAAAGTAATGTGTAGCAATAAAATCTTTTGGATCAGATCTGAGGTGTCTTCTATTCAACTCATTTTCTAGCTTGTGCCTGAGATGTAAGTTCTGAGCTGTAGGAGCTTCTCTGAGGTTTCTAATCACCACTTCCAGCTCATGATCAGGTTTTCTTAAAATCTATTATATAGAAAAGAATAATTTTGCATTATTATGTAAAGTGTATCTGACTATTCTTTGTTCATCCTTATTAACATTCACCGGAACATCATCAATCTTGTCTCGGAATCTATTGAGCTTCACTTCCCTTCCACCTGTAGTCTCAGCCCTAAATTGATCAATTCTGACTGGCTCCTGACTCTTCTCTTCTTCGGATGAAGAACTATTTTGCTCTGACATTCCTGAGTCATCTCTCCTTGTTATAACCTTTCTTCTGGTGTATCATGTAGAAGGAGGTTTTCTACCTAAATGATTAGTATGAACTCTTGAATTTCTTTTAGCAGGTGTATAACTTGGAGGTGGCTGATCATCTCTTTGGGTAGGAATAAGAAGTTTGCAAGCTTCATTTTCCTTCTTCTTTTTCTCGCTCAAAATCTCTTCCTCCCTCAGAGCCTTATTCTATTCTTTTGTTGCCTTTGCCTTATCCGCCTTAGACTTTTTCTTGACCTCAGCTTCAGCACTTTCCTTTGCATCAATTTCCCTATCTTGTTGCTCAATAATTCTTGCAACATTCCTAGGTACTTTCACTCCATTGATCTCAACTTCATCTGAACTTGAATCTGAATCAGTATCTGAATTTGCTTTTCCTTTGGGATCACCAATAGCAACTCCTTTAAGCTTGGAAGGAAAATCTCTTGACTTCTTCTTCTTAACCATTGGCCTCTTTCCCTTAGGATCTTCAGGATCAAATTCTGGTTCATCACCAGCAATTTTAGTTTGATCAGCAGATTGTTGTTGACTAGCAGATTTTGATTGACCAGCAGCTTCAGGACCAGCAGTTTCAGGCTCAGTAGCAGTTCTCTCCCCCTTTTTGACATTATCTGAAGCGAGTTAAAGAACTACAGCCATCATTAACTCTTGCTGCTTCATCATAAGATCCATTTTCTTATCCTGAACTGCCATATGATCCTTGAATGACTTAATTTCCTCCTGTTAGGCCTTTTCTCTCTATTGTGCCTTGACTAGCTCCTTTTTAGCTGCTTCTTTGAGAAGAAATTCTTGAGTAGTCCTGAAGGAGTCTAGCCTTGCATCCAGGTGGGATGACATTTCTCTTTGAGCTTTATCCATTGCCAGAGAAAATAAATTAATGGCCTTCAAGATCATCTTTGACTTGTCATTCACTGCTTCATAAACCTCATTTGCAGTCAAGGTTTTAGAAGCAGATCCCAATGACATGAGGTATGCCTGCCTGGCTACCCTTGCTGCATCTCCCATTGAAGGTTGATATTTCTCACTCATCCATGCATCATCTTCTTGAGGCTCTCCCTAAGGAATTGGCTCCCTAGCCCTTTCTATCCTAGCTACAAATGCATCAGAATTATGAACTCCATGAATTTCAGCATAGGTGTCATCAGAATGTATGAATTGAGCTTCCCTTATCTCAGTCATTAGCCTCTCTGCCCCATCTTCATGTGCTTTCTCACCAGCAGATTCCTCCATATCATCCTCCATAACTGGCTCTGGAGGTGTGGAAGTTTGTGGCACAGCTTGAAGAATCATCTCCTGGATTGAAATGCAATCAACTCCCAATAATAAAGCTGTTATTAGATATGAGATGTCTGCAAGTGTTGAATCTGTTGTTATATGTAAAGCTTCTGATGGAGTAGAAGATCTTGGAACTGCTAGTGGAGAAGCTGCTGGTGGGCTTGAAACTAAACTAGCAGCTTTTTCTATGTTTTCAGCCAGCAACTTTTTTACCTGCCATCTCCTTAGAACTTCAAGGGCATCTTTTGCTTTCTCTTCAGCCAAGATTTCATCTACAACTTTGGTAGATGGTTCTTATGGATCTTGTTGGACTCTTTCAACGGCAGAAGCTATAGTTTCAGCCATACTTTGAATGACTGGTTCTTGTGGACTAGCAGCAGAAGCTTTGCCTTCATCATCTGCTGCGAAGATAGTCTCACTACCTTTTGAGTAAGTGGTTCTTGTGTGCTATCTTGAATATTTTGTAAAGGATCAGCTTCATCTGATGGACCTGCCTCTTGAATGGGTGGAAAAATAAATGTATGAATCCATCCAAAAGCAGTTTCTTCAAGCAACCCTACAAATTTGAGCATAACTCCTCTTCTAATTCTCCTGAAATTGCTGCTTTGGAGAAATTTGAATTGGAGTTTGAGGGTGTTGAACTTGACTCTTTCACTAGCAGATACTGGACTGCAATATTTGGAAATAAATATCCTTCCAGTACCTGTTATAGAAATCAAAGGCCTAAGAAGTATATATTCCGCATGAGGCCTTACATGGATAGTCTGGTGAGTCCTTATCAGTTTGCTTTTGTGCCAGGTCAGTTGATTAGTGAGAATATTTTGTTGGCCCAGGAGCTTATGGCAGGATATGGGCAGCTCCACTCTCCTCCGAGATGTGCTTTCAAGTTGATGAAAGCATATGATACGGTGGAGTGGGATTTTGTCATTCTTATTCTGAGGAGTATGGGTTTTCCTCCTCAATTTGTGCAGTGGATTGAAGCTTGTGTCACTTTACCGGCTTTTTCTATTTCTGTTAATGGTGCTTTAGATGGATTCTTTATAGGCCGGAGAGGTCTTAGACAGGGGGATCCATTATCTCCATTCCTCTTTATCTTGGTTATAGAGGTATTGCATGGGATTCTGAGCTCTTTTATCCATGATGAGCCTCTATTTAGATTTCATTGGCGATGTGATTCTACGAGGACGTTTATGCTTTCTTTTGCTGATGACCTTCTGTTGGTGTGTGGTGCTGATCCGATTTCGGTTGCTACCCTTGGGAGGGTTTTGGATGTGGTTGCTCCGCTTTCTGGATTGAAGGCTAATCCGTGTAAGAGTCATGCTTTCTTCTCACGTAGCTCTTTTGGGATGGTAGATGCTTTGGGGGTTAGCTGGGTTTCCAGGAGGGGCACTTTCCCATTTGTGATCTGGGAGTTCCTCTTGTCACGATGAAGCTTACTATCCATGATTGTGCTCCTTTGATTACTCGGGTGGAAGAGAGGATTGGTTCTTGGTCTAATCAACTCCTGAATTATGCTGGTAGGGTGCAACTTATTAGATCAGTTCTCTCTGCTTTGGGTATATACTGGGCTGCTATCTTCATCTTGCCGAAAGGCATCCTACTTCATATTGAGAAGCTGATGAGGAGGTTTCTTTGGTGTGGTTCTTCTGATAGAGGGAATGCTAAAGTGGCTTGGGTGCAGGTTCGCAGGCCAGTTGCCGAGGGTGGTCTTGGGATTCGGTCTCTGGTGCAGGTAAATCAGGCTCTTATGACTAGACATGTCTAGGATTTGCTTGCTGGAGATAGGAGATCATTGTGGGTTTTATGGGTTAGAGCTGTCAGGCTAAGGCAACGATCCTTCTGGCAGGTGTCTGCTTCTTCTTTTACTCCCTGGCCGTGGAAGTAGTTGCTTAAGTTGCGTCCGTTGATCATTCAGGCGTTTGCATATCGGATAGGAGATGTCGCTTCTTTTAGTTTATGGTATTATCTATGGCACCATGCTGGGAGTTTGATAGTGAGGTATCCTAGGGGTCCGCTGATTTGTGGATTACCGGCAGATTCGAGGCTTTTAGTAGTGATTAGAGATGGAGTTTGGGACTGGCCCTCCTTCTCATCCATGGAGGTTCAGGAGATTTCCCAGTCCTTGCTAGTGATCAGAGGTGGTCAAGATGCAGTCTCTTGGAGGTGGCACTCTTCGGGGCTTTACTCGTCTTCATCTACTTATTCTTATATCTCCCTTCCGTCTGTGGAGAGACCAGTGCGGGTGCCGCTTCTTGTTGGCCCGGGGAAAATTCCCCGGAATTCTTTTATCTTATGGCTTGCAGTTCAGGATAGGCTATCTACGAGAGATAATCCATGGGGGGGAGGGGGAGGGGGAGTTGAGTCGGTTTGTCGGCTTTGTGAGGGGGCAGATGAGTCACATTCTCATCTTTTCATCTCATGCTCGTTCTCCCCGGCTTGTGTTAGGATGGCTAGGAGGGAGGTCAGATTTGCCTGACCATATGTCAGTTGGTCTGATGGAGTGAGGTGGGCTTCCCGGCACTGGAGGGGGAAGCATTGGGTTAATATTGAGTATCGCATATTTTTGGCCGCTTTGGTTTATTGTATTTGGCAGGAGCGGAACCAGCAGATTTTTCAGGATTCTTATTCTACTCCGTCGGTGGTTTTTCAGCTCGCCCGGGACATGGTCAGAGATAGGTAGATATCGTGTTGTATTCCACAGTCCATTCAATTTCAGGCTGTGGTAATTCGCCGTATTTGGAAAATAGCTTGGTAGATTTTTATTTATTTTTCCTTATATGGTTTTACTTGGTGTGGGATGGCTAGGGGTCTTCTGTCCTAGCTCATCGGTTGCTCCCGTTAGGGTAGCCTTGTACTTTTTATTTACTTAATGAAATTGACTGTTACCAAAAAAAAGAAGTATATATTCAACTTCTTCAAATTTTCAGATCTTTGCCTTTGTAGTCTTTGATTTGTGGCAACTTCTTGATTGGAATAGAAGTTTCAATAGGTTTAGAAGAAGTTTGGTGTGTAGGTGAAGAAGTGGTGTGTTTAGATGAGATTTTTGGCTGCTCCTTAGGAGTTGGAGAAAGATGAGGAGCATCAAGTAGAGACTCAGTGTGTGCATCTTCACCGTGAACAGAACTAGATGTGTCCTATTTTCTCTTACTTCTTTTCTCTCTCTCTTCACCAGTTTTGGTCATGGATTGTGTATGTGTTTACTCAATTTACGTACTGGCTAGTTTTTCTACATCTTTTTTCAGAAGATGCAGAAACTTCAGTTGTTTTCTTTTTCTGAGGTGGTTGTTGCTCTACAACTGGTACACTCTTTTTTTTAGATAATTTAGATAGAATAAAAAGAAGGAGAATATACAAAGCACAGGTGCATTCCCCAGATCAGATCCAAAAGGACTAAACCACTCTAAGATAGAACCCAATCAACTAAACCATACCTAAGGATCTGTTTTTGGAACCAACAAGACCTATGCAGTTTACACTTCATATCAAAAAGAATACACTGAGTAATATAATCTACTGTGGATATATCTCCAGAGTTGTGAGCTCTAGAGTTCCTTTCTTTCCAAATGTAGAAGACATAAGCTTGAACAGCCAACTTGAGAAGGAGCCTTTGATATTTTGGCAGCTGGGCAGTAGAAATCAGCTCCACCATAGCAGACCAAGACACACATGTTGATATCTCTAGCTTAGAGGCAACCATAACCTTGGAGAGGATTGCATTAGAGAAATGACAGCTGAAGAACAAGTGCTCCTGATCTTCTTGACCAGCTACACACAGAAAGCATTGGGAAGTCTCATAGTGATTAAAGTGGGCTGTTCTCAGTAATGTAGGGATCCTATTGTGGAACAGAATCCATAGATGATAAGAAAACCTTGGAACTGAAAGTTTGTGCCATACCATATTGTACCAGGGAACCCTGGGTTTAGATTCTCTTATACAGTCCCAGAAGTCTCTAGTAGAGAGCTTATGTTTCTTCAACCCATTCCACATAATCTGATCAGGTTTGTTGGAATGCAGCCTGTAATTATAATTGAAGTCCTCTCTCCAGTTGAGTAAGCTTAGATGATTGCCTGAAGGAAGAGACCAGGCCCCATTAGCTATGATATCAGAAACCCTAGCTTGGGGGCCTAATCCTGAGCAATGAATAAGGTCTTGAGAAGCTGCCCATTCTTCCTGCCAATGATCAAACCATAGAGAGATATTAGCACCATCCCCTATACTGTATGTAATGTAGTTCTTGGCAATGCCTCTCAGTTGGAGGATCTTTCTGACAATCCAGGAGCAAGAAGTAGGAATGGGCACCATCCAGAAGTTTTTACCCTTCAATACATTGCATCTGAACCAAGAAATCCAAACAGAGGTATTATGGAACCTGACAACCCTCCAAAGTTGAAGCAGAATCTGAGCCTTGTTCCATTCCCTTATATTCATTAACCCGAGACCACCTTCTTCCTTTGGTAAGCACATAGAATCCCAGGAAACCTTTGCACCACCTTTGGCTAAAGATGTGCCCTTCCAAATGAATCTGGAGAGAATAGATTGCAGTTTGGTAAGAACATTCTTTGGGAGAATAAAGTGAGCTGACCAGTAGGATACCATAGAGAAGAGAACTGATTTAACTAGGACCACTCTTCCTGCATAAGATAAGAATTTAGCTGTCCAAGACATAGCCCTGTGAGTGATTGCATCAATAAGAGGGAGACAGTCCTGCAAAGTAAGCTTCTTAGAAATCAATGGAACACCAAGGAATTTCAAAGGAAGGATCCCTCTCTGGAAGCCTGAAGTGGAGAGAAATCCCTCAGAGATGCTGAGATCAGTATTAGCAAAGAAAGCTTGGCATTTACTAGGGTTCACTGTGAGGCCTGATGCAGCTGCAAAATCAGAAAGAATGTTAAGAATAGTATCTAGGGTTTGAGTTTCAGCTTTACCAAAGAGGAGGATGTCATCTGCAAAGAAGACATGAGATGTTATGTCTTTAGCTTTCCAATGTGGGATCAGCTTCTTTGAATGAACTGCAGTAGATAGCATTTTAGAGAGACATTCCATAAGGATGACAAAAAGGTAGGGAGATAGGGGATCTCCCTGCCTAAGGCCTTGTTTCCCAAGAAAGTAACCACATAATTCACCATTCACTTTAACTGAGAACATGGGATTTTTAATGCAGCCCATTATCCAGCTGATAAACAATACTGGAAACTTCATCTTGCTCAGAAGAAGTAGAAGGAAATGTCTATTTACTGAGTCAAAGGCTTTGGAGAGGTCAATCTTCATAGTGCACCTTGGAGGCCCTGAATTTTGGTTGTAACTTCTGAGAACTTCCTGAGCAATGAATATATTGTCTGAAATTGATCTTCCCTTCACAAATGCAGACTGAGATGGACCAATAATATGGGGCAGAACTTTTTGCAACCTATTTGCCATCAACTTTGAAATACATTTGTATACAGTAGTACAACAGGATATAGGTCTAAAATCACTAAAAGTTTCAGGGATAAGTTTTTTAGGAACCAAACAAATGGCTGTAGCATTTACTTCCTTTGGCAGATTCTTATACCTAAAGAAATGTAACACTGCATTACAGAAGTCATCCTTAAGAAGCTCCCAAGAGTGCAAGAAAAAGTTGACATTGAATCCATCCGGGCCTGGACTTTTATTCTTCTTCATTGA
>JAUEJK010109187.1:0-11480 GCA_032274865.1 Eryngium alpinum | reverse complement strand
TCCGGTTTTAAAATTCGGATCGGATACCCGATTTTTCGGATCACTAAAATTATGATCCGTATCCGATCCGGTTTAAGTGGGTAACCGGAAAATCGGGTATCCGACTAAATCGGATCGGAAATCGGATTATCCGGATCCAATTTTTATAATTACTAGTATTTTTTGCCCGCTACGCACGGGCCTCAATATGTATTTATCCATTTTTTGTTAAATTTTTTTTTTGTTAAATTTATTTTGACACAAATAAAGGACTGTGTTAAATAAAATTTTGAATTATTTAGGGGGAGTTTGTGTAATCTAAAAATAAAAAAAAAAATACATATATAAATATTTATTTTTAGAGGTACAATCACTTATCAGTGATTACCACGTACCAATTTTTTTGTTTATTACTATGCATTTAGTTCTTGTTTATGTTTATGTTATTAAAATATTGGTCTTATCTGTTTTGAATTTGTAACTGGGCTTTGTTATCTCAATATTTTATTTCTGGGCCTAAGTGGGTAAGATATTTTCGGACATGAGAAAACCTAAACATATCTACTTCCATTTCTGTTGTCGGAGCTGGTGTCATTATCGCTTCGGCGGCTGGATCTCGCGTTACTGTTAGAAATTGTGTTGAACTTGTAAATTACTTGATGGACCAACGTTTTGGTAAGTTACTCAATTGTTAAAATTTCAGATTTGGGACATAGTAATTTAATTTTCGTTGTTGTTTTGCTTGCAGGTGATGTTGATAACGTTGCTAAATTCTTTATATCTATCCCGAGTATTGCTTACTGCCAAGAATATTTGGTAATAATTTTGCCCTAATTTGTTCCTGCTATCGTATATTGTGTTTAAGTAGTATGGTCTAGTAATGAATTTTATGTTTTTTCTATGCAGTGTATCCCAGTTTCTTTTATGAATAAATATAAGTATGAGGTTCCTTCAAATGTAATAATTCATGTAAAAAATGGTGACATGTTTGAAGTGAAATATAATAGATATTGTAATTGTTTTGTTGGTGTGCAAAAGTTGTACGACAGATATTGTTTGGGATATTCAGAGTATCTATTTTTTGAATATTGGGGTGGTAACGAATTTGGACTTGTGATATTTAATTCGTTATGTGTTGAAATGGAGTACCCAATGCCGCCATTGTATCACTCCGTTTTTGAGTCACCGGGTTTAACTCTTCCATTTGTTCACCCTTCTATTGAATTGTCAGGTATATACTTTTTAGCTTCTTCAACTTCGTTTTGTTTTAAAATTTTAAAGAACTTGTAACATTTTGATTTCTCGTGTAACAGATTTAAGTTTAGACGAAGATCTTAATGCTGCTTTGTCTGATATAAGTAGTCAAGGAGGATGGCAGAGTTTTGAAATTCTTGTTCACGACACTACTATTATAACATCTGAAGTTTGTCCGGTAAAAATTTGTCAAACTCATATAATTACAATCTCAATTATTGAATTTCAATTATGTAAATTCAATTTGTTTTATAATGATAGCAGGTTCCTTTGGAAACAGACTTTGCAACTGACATTATTCCGGATGGAACTTCTATTAAGTTACACTTTAGTAGTCGGAATTGGGATGTTCTGCTTCACCGTTCTTCTTTAGGGAGTTCTTTAGGTGATGGGTGGTGTGATTTTGTTAACGCTACTGGTCTGTCTATTGGCGATTTGTGTGTAATGCAGAAAGAAATTGAAGACCATCATTTTTTGGTTGGTATTTATAAGGATTTCTATGGTAGTGTACTGAGAAGACATGAAGGTGATTTTCTGTAAAAAAAAAATTTGTTCGTCAACATTAGTGATTCCTAATGTATGATTTATGTTTGTAGGTTGTAATTGGCCTACAATGTTTATGAAGAAGCTCGATGTACAAAGCATTGAAACAGGAGAGATTGTAAGTTGTTCTCTAAGCCTTCTTATTATTGCAGTTATTTTATTTCGTCATGTTTTTATTATTTATGAATATTATATTTTGTAGCATATACCACGCCTGTATGTCGCTATGTACTTGAATAGTATTCCATCGCAAATAACACTAAGGATTGGGAGTGAAGCTTTCTTTAGAGCCGAGTATGTATATGGGCGTGGACTGCTAACCGGTTTAAAGCCAATGATGGATAGTCTTTCTGCATCAACCTCTCATATATATGTCTTTAACTACCTTGGCGAAGATCTGTTTAATGTTTGTATCTATAACAGAAAATGTGTTGACATATTTATGCGATGATTTTAATGTAACAAACTGTTGTACTCTTAATCTATGTTAACTTTGAATTAAGATAATTTTATTTTTATGTTAACGACCTAATTGTTATCTGAGTACTTATATATCTATGTATAAATCATTGTGTAGTTGTTCAATCGTGATATTGCACTTACATAGTAAAGATAGACATATTTATGGGAGTAAAATATAATAGTTATATATTATAACATTATAAAGGTAAATAGCGTAATGTAGTCACGTATTTGGGAAATCAACGTTCTACTGCAAAACATAAAAGTAGGAAAATTGTTTATCTCTAGATGACTTCTACTTTTTCGGCAGATTTCTCCTTAACTTCTTGTTCTTCCAATTACTGTTTGGGGTCACGATGTTCATATCTGGTAACTCTTCGAGATGGTAGTTTCCAGTCGAAGTAGATCCCTAATTTGTAACACAATGTAATACTGTATTAGTACAAATATAACATGTTATTGTGGTTTTAGTAAATATAGATTTGAATGTTGGAATATGAGTTTTAACCTGTGTGACACTCGTATTCGATTCGTTGAAATTATTAGTAACTGTTTCGCTTGTTGTTGTCTGAGCTGTCCATTGATGTCCGTCCAATATATCTGCTGCAATGAACACATTACTGCCACTCTTGATATTATCTTCTCGAACCGTTACAATTGTAGTTATTTCTTTGTTTACCAAACTTTTCAATGTTTTTGGAAGCTCCATGCTTTCTGGATCTGTTGTATCGATTTCCTGGAATTTGAACAGCTTATAAGGTATAAGATATAGAATATAGTTATCAAGTCAGTACTGGACTTTATACTATTTTATAAATTTATTGTAATTACCTTGTTTGGGAGTTCTAGAATGTCAGATGCTGTTTTGCCTGTAAGAATGCGAATTTCACGATCTAAAAGTGCTATCTCAACAGATCCTGTATAATCTCTACAAATGATTTGTAGACGGAATCTGAAAGAACTTTATTTAGATTTTTGGATATATTTCTACTTATTATAAAAGCACTATCAAGACTATTTATAAATTGTAGGGTTTTAATTTACTCTTACTTTGGATATGCATATGTCAAGTTTCTGGGGCAGTTGCTGCACTTGAAACTTTCATTTTCCACTTCTACTTCTTCTTGGCAAGACGTACACTCATAGTAGAACCATTTGTTATCACACTTAATTCTTTTGATGGTTAGTAGAGTGATTACCTTTTTCTGTAAGAATACTCATAATTACAACATGTAAAGATATGATGAATATAGAATTTCAGTACTTTTTGATATAACCTCTATGTATTCCTCTGTCAGATTTTCTAGCTCTTCTATAGTAAAAACCCTGTTGTTGATTACAGTTTGTCTTTGAAGTTGATATGTTGCGAAGAATGGCTCTGTCATCCTATCAGTGGCATTTCATTATGTTACGTAACAGAATTGTTATGGTTCTAATTTATGATAAGATAAAGCTTACATTGTTCTCATTTGCAGCACACTATGATGTTCATAGTTGATATAGAATCTCGTTGATGGATGATTTGTAATTTCTGGCTGTCCTGTATAGTATTTATTTGAAAATTAAGTATATTTTTATGATTCCGTAATATTTGAATTAGGTAACTATGACTCTTACCTCTGAATTTTACTACCTTGCCGCTTGCTATTATCACTATGATAGGAAGTTCCAACTCTGTCTCCATTGCAGTTGAGAACTCTTTTGCAAATTGATCCCACATAGTGACATTAATGGCTGATCTGTATAATATGTCAAACACTTGTTATCATTATCATTACATATGGTTTCAAGTATGATAACAGTATAGAACAAATTGTACCTTCCATCTGTTAACCTGAACTTCACATGGTGTTGGATAGCTCCCCTTTTATTTATTATTTGTTTGTAAGGTTGATACTCCTCCATTACACCAATGACATATGTGTTCATAAGTTTTTATAATAACAGTGCTATTATTACATACTAATGCTGGATAAGTAAGAAAATATCTATAATGTTACGAATGTGTTGTAGAATAGAAACCTGTTAAATAACGTTTCTGGTCTGCAAATGGTTCTAAATCTTCAATTGGCAGAAAGTCAAATGCATTGATATCTATTAGTGATTGTTGTTCATGAATTTCTTGAATTTTTGTGTAAGGTGTTACACCTATATGAGTTTCCTTTTGCATACATATGAACACACTTTCTTCATTGTAGTCTCTCACGCTAAAGTTGGAAAAAGAATAGATATTTCCCACATTTATTTTGTCGTTCAGAGAAGGAACTAATTTGTCACCAATGACTGCATGCATTCTAACATTCTGCAGTTCAAAAAAACTTTGTTTAGTCAGTTATAATTGTTAATGCATCACATCTTTAAGAGGTGTAAAAAATGAGAATATTACCTGATCATCAAGAAGTAATATATTAACGCTCTTTTGTTGCTCACCATTGGTGTTATAATTTTTCCATTTGCGTAACACTCGAACTTTTACAGTCCATGTATAGCGACCCTTGTGAACGCTTGAAAGAGAATTATACTTCTCATTTGACATTGCAAGAAAGTTATGATCTGGTGAATTTTTGAAAATATGTATGTTACAATTAAACTTCTCAACACTTGTTTATAAAAGAGAAATGTAGTTGTAGCTTCACCTAATTCATTTATGTTGTATCTCATTTCATTATTGTCACTATTTAATGTCTGATTAAACCCTCGGTCAGTAAATTAATTTGTGCTACAATTTGTCAAGTCTTAGTACTGTTCATAGCCTCCAAAGTAGCTTCGTCTTTCACTGGAATTTAATGTTTTGGCAGGTCTACACGTAAGGATTAAAAAGTTTAGGAAGATTAAGTTAATTAATGAGTTAAAAATAACAGTTTTGTATATTTTCTTTTCAGTACTTTATTCAAGAAAAAGATTGAAATTGAGAAAAAGATTCGGTGATATGAAATTTAATTTTCAGTAATGTACTTTTCATTGATATTCTTTTAAAATTCAAGTAGTACTCTAATTCAATATACATTAATGTATAAAATAAAGAGATTTTTTTGTTGTAAATTTTATAAACACAATCTTCCTGAAATAATTCACCTTTTATTGCTTTTAAAAATAATTAATTATTTTAAACTTAATGTATAGAATAAGGATAGTTTAATTATTTTGTAAAATTCAAAAATCAATTGTTTGAGAAGTATATCACCTTTCATTCTTATTTCAAAATCAAATACTTGATATTTAATATTACAGTTGCCGATAACTTGCAGAAGGTGTCCGTTAACAATGTAAAGTGTTTGTGGGGTAAATAATTACTTACGTTTCTCCACACTGTGAATAAAGACTAAACTTTAACTTAAGTAATAAATGCATGGTTGCATATACAACTGCATGTGTGCGCACATTTAAATATTATACCAAATCTCTATTGATATATATACACCTGAAACAGCATTACATATCACCTCATTTCCTTCTATATCTGGAAAAAATGGCTGGACCTCTCTGGGAGAAACCACCGACTGATTTTGTGAAAGTGAATGTCTGTGGCTTTACTTTGAATCCATTTGCAGCTTCACCTCCTACAGGCAACAGGAGTGGTATTGGTGGAGTAATAAGAGACAGTAAAGGGCGTTTCATCAAGGGTTTCACTGGTGTAGTTCGATCAAAGAATCCATTTGAACTCACACTTAGAGCTGTGTTTGTTGGTGTCAGGTTATCTATTGATTCAAATTTTAACTTTATTTGTTTGGAAACCTCAGATTACGAAGCTATTCATGCAATGAAATTTCCAGAACGTTTTGGTGATCCTGACATTGAATCTTTGAGTGCAAGGATTACCACTCTTACTAAAAAGGCTCTTGTGTTTGATTGCAAATTAATTGAACTCACTGCAAATCTGGCCTCAAACTATTTAGCAAAGTATGGGATGGAGCATCTTCATAACTTGTTATCTTTTGTTGTTCCCTTTGAGAACCTAAGTGATATCTTGTTAACCGATAATGGTGTTGAACATGCTAATGAGGGTGATATAGATTTGGGTGAAGTTATTGACCCGTCGGAATCTGGTCCAGTTAGTGGATTTGTCGATATTGTACAACTTCAGAATGAGCAGGGAGTCAGGGGTCATGTTAATAATTTTGCAGAATTTCAACTGAATGAGGAGAGTGTTGATATCGTAGTTGAAGACCTTACTGACGTCCAAGTGGAAGGGAATACTCTACTTGTTTCTGCTGAAGAGATCGAGGGTCTGTTTGCTCGAATGGATGAACTTCTTGACGAAGAACAGGCTGATGGTGTTGCTTCTCCGTAGGATAAGGTAAAACATAAAATATTTAAAATTTAAATCCAGTATGGTGTAGTTTATAATGTAGTACGTTGTTTAAAGTAGATTTCTACCAGTAGCTAAGGATTTTATTTGGGTATTTGTTTCAGCAGGTTTCTGATATTTCTGGATTTGAATATTACTGGAATCGACCTCTAAGTAATATTGAATTAGCGAAATTTCTTTCAATATCTTCAAAATCAGAATACGTACTATTTTGAATTAATTTTGGCATTTAAAAAATTAAGTAACCTTACGATATTGTATTAAAGAGTTTGTCATGCAATAAACAGCTAATGACCACCCATCGTTTACAATACATATGATGCAAAAACGGTAATTTCTTCACATAGAGTAATTTCTTAACCATCACGTTACCAAAAGTACATATTTAAATGTTACTAAGATTTCATTTGCAAAAGAAAGTCCAAACTGTCTTCTATTTTGAGACACGTTCTTTTTTCACATTTAGCAATTTTGTAAGAGTAACGTGTTCGTCTTGCACGTATGGAACAGCTTCAGTAGATTTACGAACCCTTCCCCTGTTTGTGGATAAGTTTGTAGAAGGTGACCATGTTTTCAGTATTGCTTTAGTGGTAGGGGTGACAAATGAGTCTTTATCCTGAAAAATAAAGGCTTCACTCATTAGCAAAGAGAAACGGTTGTAATGGTAATACAATGGAATTTAGTTATATGATATTACCTGATCATCGGTACTGATCTCTGTTAAAGAAGCATCTACTACTTCATCCTCTAGTGTAGAAATCTGATTGTTCACTTCATCGGTTGTTTCCTCAATTGATACACAGTTATAAATTTGTTTCTTGTCAACAATATTTTCCTTGGTTAGCAGTAGGCTGAAGTTATACGTCTTGTTCCGAATTGAGATAATTTCAGATGGAACTCCCTACAAAAATATAATTCAGGTTTTAATGTGTTAAAAATTATTGCTCTGTATGAATTTATTTTATATATAAGGTTAGCAATTGCCTACCTCTTTCAAGTTATCTTTTGAAAAATCAATATCAATCACTTTTTTTCCAGTGATTTTTCTGACCTCACGATTAAGCAATTTGATCCTCAACTCATCATTTCTGTCCGATGCTATAATATCAAAGTTGAACCTGTATGTAAATTTTAGGTGAATCAGTTTATAAAACTTAGTAATAGATAATAATATGTATACAGACCTTTCATCGGCAAAGAGGACATTTCTTCCACAGGTATTGCAATGTTTTTTCCCGTCAACAAATTCAAGGTCCTTCTGACATAAAGTACAGACAGTAGAGTACCAAGATTTCCCAATAACAATGTTCTTAATTGTTAGTTTGCAAACTATCTCCTTCTGTATAATTGTGTTGTGTTAGACAGGGTAATCGAAATATACTAATAATATAAGGAAGGATAACTTACATCTACGAATTCAGGTCCAAACTCAAGAATGTCCTGTATTTTCTGAGTAACAATTACATCATTTGTGGACACTTTTTGACTGATGATACTGCCAATATTATCAGTTAACCTATTTTTTAGCAATGAAATAATCTTGTTAAGGAGTTTCATTAAAGATTATAACTTCCATTCGAAAAGTATGTACATGCCTTAATGAATATAAGTTGTATGTAAACTCACTTTCTTTTAAATGCTTGAACACAGTGGTGGTCACCGTTGATGTAGAACTGTGTTGCTGGATAACTTGATATCTCAATTTGACCTAAAAAATTATTGTAGGTATTTAACTTCATATCTCAATTTAACATAGTAATTTTGATAGTGCTAATCTTATATTCTTCAAAAATATTACCTGACCATTTCTGAGCTCTACAACATGTGATTACGACAATAATCGGTTCGCTGCTTTTCTTCTCCATCGCCTTTGCAAATTTGTGAGCTATTTCGTCCCAAAACTTCACTTCAAAAGAGTTCCTTATATGAAAATAGAGGTAATTTCAAATTATGTTATTTATCTGTATGAGTTAATTGGAATTAATAAAAATCTCATATATCTCATATACTTTTATAATGGTTTACCTTCCATCTGATATTAGGAAAGTAAGAAGTGATCTCTCCTGCTTTTCAATTTTCTTACTTTGAAAATTGTGTACAGGTTGCACATTTTCAACAAAGCCTATTATATCTGTAAAGAGAAAGGAGCATATGGTTGTTAATAAGTTTTGATTAATCACAGTAATCATTTAAAGTAACAACATCAAAATTGTAAAAAAAAATTATCTACTTGAGGTTACCAGTTAAATATGTAGACTCCGTTGCCAATTTGTTGACATCGGCAAGGTCAAAAATGTCAAAGGCATGGTGTGGAATAAGAGTTGGATTGTCATAAACTTCTTGAAATTTTGTGTAGTTTGAGAAGTAAAGCCTGTTTTTACATCTAAAGCATCGAGGGTTATCCGCATCTGTGTACTCGTTCACAGAAAAATTAGCAATTTCATAAATTTTTCCAGGCTCAATTTGTTTTTCAATTTCCTGGTAATGAGTTTCACCAACGAATGCCTGATTTCTTGTATTCTACATTTGGAACGAAAGTAATATTATATGTCAATGAAATAAAGGACATAAGATAAAACTAAAAGTAATTCATTCTACAAACATTCTTTGACAATAAATATGGGTAGATCTTGTATTAAATGAGGTAGAAAATAGCTTACCGAACAATCGACGATCACTATATTCAGACCTTTCACGGTAGTACTTCCAATGGGTATGGTTTTCCACATCCAAAGGACTCGGACGTTAATTTTCCAGTCATATTTGGTAGAATCTTTTAAGCAATCGTATTTGCAGAAATTCCTATACATATTGAAGTTGTGGTGAGAGATTGTTTACTCAGTATGTGTATAAGGTAATCTCGGTTCTTGTGAAATAGTATAGTCCTTGACAAAAGGTGTAAAAGTATAGTCCTTGACAAAACGTAGTGAACTGGACTTATGTGAACCACTAAAAAGTAAGTGAATTACGTAAAGTGTACTAACACATGGTTAGAGCAAGTCCAATAACACTCTTAGGTGGCTCTCTATTAATACTTTTAAATATTTTAAGAAAAATTTTATAATTATGACTGTAACTATTTAAATAATGTTTTATGAGTTATATTTGTATATATAATAAGTATAGGAGACCTAACTTTCGTTTTTATATTGGTCATACAAATAAAACCAAATATTATAAATTAAGAAAATATATTAATTATTAATTATTAATAATAGTAATAATAGTATAATAAGATTTACTTTGATCCACCCCTTTATCTCGAAAATCTGATTTTGAAATCTTGGAATGTTTAAATTGGCTTTCTATATGTATTGTATCTTTTATCAATGATTCAAAATTTAATTATTATTGTACGAAAACTATAAATTAAAATACATTATGTATTATTTAATTATAATGATTCAAATATATAACTGAATAATTCTATTAAATAGTTAAAATGATTACTTTTTAATAATAAAGTATATGTACATTAAGTATTAAAATTAAAATGCTACAATCAACGCACTACAGACTTCAGTAATGCGAGGTGCAGAAATCGTAAACAATCGTAGCTACTTGACATTTAGCGCAATCTGCTAGTCCAATGAGGGATTAATTTGTTTGTCTGACGGTGAGGGAGAAAGCATTTTCTGATTCTGAATGAGCTTCTTTACAAATACTTGGAATATTAAAGAAATTAATTGTTCGTCGCGGCCAAAGTTTGTTATACCAGATCTTCAGTTGATGTACCCATTGTTGAATAAGATTTTGGCCATTAACACAGTAGATGATTTTAATAATGTCATCAACTGCTTTGGTAACTTCTTGCAAATCATAAACTATTACAAATATATTATGAGTAAAACGTGAAAGCATGTGTCCACTTTTACCAAGAACAAACAGCTCAGATATGGAGTCCTTAGTCCAGCCTTTCCAAGTAAATAAATTATGAACTGGTTGATAGTAAAGAGCCTCAGATATATGAAGCTTGCAGGCGTAGTTGATGAATGGAAGGAACTGGTCGTTGTCTTCACCGCTTGGGTATAACTTCAAAAGATTTATTTGCTCTAGTACCAAATGTTGCTCATTTTCATCTTTATCTTGCTTCCAAATCCAGAAAAAATTAGCAAAGTCTTCAAAGAAATATATATGATCCAGCAAAATAGCAAAAACTGAAGAACTTAAATCTTCATATTGCACCATATTTGGAATTAGGCAAATCTTGTTCTCTCTCTTTCTATAAATATATAAATACATCCTTTATAAAGAGATGTTTCCCTATATAATAAAAATGTAACTATATTCGTTTAGTAGTTGGAATAGTTGGAAATGTGAGAGTGTGGATGTAAGTGGAAGTTTAGTACATTTTGAACATACAGTTTATACAATTTACACCAACTATGACTAAAGTTGTACAAATGTCTATTACCTATAACTCTAAGCTGTCTAATCGCAGTTGAAAGTATTAATTTGTTATTAAATAAGATTTTATATTAGCTGTATAGATTTTACAGACATGTCAACTGAGTTTGACAATATATAGTACATTTTAAAAAATGCCCTTGTCATTTCAAAATTTTTGTAGAGGTGGTTGGCATTTAATATAGACAGAAAATGGTTTTCAACTATTTAACAGCAATAAGACTTCTTAGTACCTCAGATGATCTTTTATTAATTCTGTGAATCTGTTTGCTAAAATGGATGAATTGATGAAGAACAGATTAAACTTCGTCATTCCGCTCACACCGCATATGTTGAAAAAAAAATTCTAGTATGTAATTCTTAAATTTGTTTTCATTGATTAAAGTCATAGCATATTGTATAAAAATGTTAATGTACAAAATGTTTATTTTTTCAGTATCTGCCTTCTTCCGTGGTCCCTTTGTCGAGAGAACTTCTACAAAGAAAAGTTTATTTTCACGTTCCTAATGGTGATATTTATGAATGT
>JAUEJK010109079.1:0-11482 GCA_032274865.1 Eryngium alpinum | reverse complement strand
GACCAGAGTATATAACGACAGCATTAATGGTACAGTCAACAGCATACCAGAGATTTGTGTTCGCCGTGACGGTATGTGGATGCAATTTATTTGGTTTCTCCTTTTTTCTATGATCATTGAATGGTTCCGTTCTCAATTTATTTGAGTCATGCCATTACTACCTACTAGTCTACTACAACAGTGTTTCTGAGTGCTCACATTATATTTTCATGAAGTAGCTGAACTCATGAACTGTGTAGCTCTACTACTGTATATTCTCCTAGCATTTACGTAGATTTCATTTATTCATGCTGACAATAACTGTACAAACTTATTTAATGATAATGGGGTTCCCTTGTTTCCAACTATAAGACAGTTAGAAAATATCGCAAAAAACTTCTGCTGTCCTTAGTTGTACATCAGTAGAATATTTAGCATATATTATTCATGTAAACATATCATTGGCTTGGCTCATGTGATGACTGATGCCATTAGCACAAAGACTTGTCACATCATTATCGTAATAAGTTACATGATTATCTTGCACCTCCTGACTTAACAACTCTCATGAGGACCTCTAACCACAGACCCTTGCATAATATTGCAATTAATGAAGCTTCTTTTCTTTACCAGTGATATTGTTGAATATTATATTTATGATTGTGAATCGAGTTATAAAGTAAAACTTCAGGTTTCAGGTTTCTGTATTTATGTGGAAAATCATGTGGTAAATTCAGGTCAAAAACTAAATTCAGGTCAAAAACTATAATTCAAGTGGACATCATCATAACACAATCTTCGATATTTCCCTTGTAGGTAGGATTCGCCTCATAAAATCAGGTGAAAGCATCAGCAATATTTCTTTGGATGAATTGCGTAAGTTTTCAGGTTTATAATATTTGTATTATGGTGACTTTCACTAATATGATTTTAAGTTGGTCCCTTCATTACCACCTTTACTACAAAAAATGATCCTTTATGACCAAAATATGCAATGTTTTCAATCTAGTTGTACCAATTGAGCAAATTCTGATTTTCTTTTTCTTCTACTTGCCGTGGTATTTATGCTGTCATCTGCTGTTGACAGGAGAGGGATTGCTCTAGATTAAAATTGATTGACAAAATACAGACAGTTCTGAACCTCGGAAAGGATAAGCAGCTGAAGAACAATGTCAATGGAAATGTAGTAAGGATGTATATTGATCCAATTAGGTTTTATATCTGACTTTGTAGTAGTGTTAGATGTTTCTATTTGTACCTACTTTGAGCAGCTTGCAAATGTTTTCGACTATTTAATTGTTATTATAGTTCTCCTTGTCCTTTCATTTGATCTTATTTCATCCACCTAAATATGATTTAGGAAATGCGAAGTCCCAAACTGTGCCATCCAGCTTTTGTGATTTATTAAGCTATTACCTGCAGTTCAATTCATTTAATACCAAAGTACATGCTGTGATAAAGACGAGATAATTGTCTAATTCATTCAGCATGACCTCTAATTTTTATTTCATCTTTATATGCTCTGGGGCTGAATGTAAGAGGAAGTTTGGGTTTTATGCTATTTTGAGACATTTCAAATACAAAATTGATTTTGTTTTAATTTTGATTTAAATAAATCATGCCTTATGTTGGCCTACATTTTAGGCAATTTTAAATATCAAATGACTCGGTCTCATTTTGGCGTCTAGACCAATTTCTTTTATGGATGTCAAACTTGCCCTTATATGCAGTCTAAAATCTTTTAGATATCGGGCTTCAATTTATATTCTGCAAAGTTAATGTTAGACGATTCTCATAGAGGATCCTTTATTACACTTAGTAGACATACTATACTATGATTCAGTAACCTGCTGGCTGCTACTTTTGCTTTGCTATTTCAGAGCCTGGATCTTTCATCCTTTAACCTTCAGTTAATGAATGGATTAAATGCTTTTAACTCTAATTAGAGTATTTGTTCTTATTTCCGTTCTCAATAACTAAAATAGCAAAGACAGTGGAGTCGCTCTCTTATATAGATAGATAGATAAATATTTATGTCTGTATGTATGAATTAACCAGTTGATGTAACTTGGATCGCGAAACTAATCATGGAGAATTTTAAAGTGAACTATGAATAAATTTTAAGGTGTGGTAGATGTGTTCTTATACAGCAGACTAAAGGTGCTTACTTTTTCTTATTATTCCACATCTGTAGAGATCATGCATGTTAATTAAATTGTACTTTGTATAGCTTTCATTGGATTTTATACGGAGTAAATCTACCTGGTGCTGTTGATACCTTAGCTGAACCTGTAACCTTAGTCTTCACACAAACATTGTCCCCATGCTTGAATTTTCACAGAAACCATCCCATTGATTTGGCTATGTTTGTGCATTGTTCCTCTGTTTAGGCAATACTAGTCTATTCATCATCTTGTAGATTTTGAAGCTCTACAATGTGAAAAAAAATATTTTCATGCCTCAAGCGTTTCAAGAAATTTTAGGGATATTTGCAGTCATTATATGCTTTTATATAAGCAAATATAAATATGAAAGTAAAAGGACCTTGTTGGAAAAAGCTATATTTATTGCTCACTGTTTATGGATTTATTGCCGTTGCATGTAGCTTACTGTTTGTGCTGGTAGTTAATGTTTATGAATATCGATTATCATTACATTTTAACTTATCGTCTGACGGTTTGATAATTAAAAGTTTTGGAATTTTGAGCGTGCGTACATACATCCTTTGATTTAAAAAGGTTAAGGCTTTCCTTTTTTGGGATGGAAGTAGACCGCAAATAGCAACTTTCTAGCCTGCATATTCGTGGAACTCAATCTTATTTAGAACAGACTGCCAGTGATAAGCCGGAGAAGGTGAGGATGACGGCAAGTCGTCATGCTCAGTACAGAATCAGGGATATGTGTTATCACCGCCTTTGCTTGTTATATGTTCCTTGTGTTCTATTGAGACCATGGAGGTTGTTGCAACAATATTACTCTTTTTTGTATCCATATTATGAACATGCGGGAGTTCTTCATTCATTTGCCTTATTATTTAGCTGAATATTTTTAGTTGGCAAACCGCTAATTTATCCAAGCTCTCTCGTTTGCTAGTTTCAGCCTCTCATGTCGACTGTTAATAAGTCTGCATAACTGCATTAGTTAAATTACTCTTGACCTCATAACCTAAGATTGTAGGTAATACCATTGGTTGTTGATTTTAGTTAGGTTGGCGATATACTAATCGTCTAACTGTCCAAGTAAGTATGCCTGCACTTTTCTTTTTTTCTCGCTCTATAAATAATTGTGCCACTTGTGGAAATGGGATTGGCTGTCCCCCGCTGATATCTCCCCCTCCCCTGCACTATTTAGATTAAAAAATATACAATATAATACTAGCTCTTTTTGCGATAAAAGAGAAAATATTATTATCAGGTGCAAAAGATGAAATGCTTTTATAAATGCCGAAATGTAATAAAATGTCCAGATTCCTATGGTAGTTTCCCTTGGCGGTCCGCAGACTAATTTGTTTCCAAAGACATGGAATTCTCTTGTAATCTTGAGTACTACATGTAATCTTTGTGGCTTTTTAAAAACTTATGTTACTCTGCCGGTAAAGTTTGTTCGAACATCAAATATAGTTTATTATATAGCGCATGCACACACACAAACACACTGCATACGGAGCTGTGTACATGATCAGTATAAAGTTATTATTGGATCTGGTCTGGAATGTGTATAAATAGGTTCCTTGGTCTTTCAACTCTTGTGCACTTATGGTGACTGCTGTTATATTTCTCTCATTTTCTTAATTCTCGTGTCAGCATTCCGTGCTTGCCCCAGATGTGGTAGTTTGGTTGTACAATACCCTCTTACGTCTTAACATAATAACAACTGCCAACATTCTAAATACATGATCTACTTTAATATGGCCGTTTAGAGTTATCAGCTCAAGGATTTTACTAAAAAAGCCCACAGCATAATCCCTAGTTCACATAAGCTCATTATATTGCCACCTTCAACACATAAAAGACTCGTGCTAGCCTCCTGGTCATATTCTCTGGGCGGCCAAGGCTTATTCCTCGATTATAACACAATATTCAACAAACCAACACATAATACTGTCATGTTAATTAACTGCTCTGACGATAAACTGCACTCCTTAGAAGTTGGAATGCTCTTTAAATAGCATCTGCAGGCATTTCGAGGAGTAAGTCGTGGAGGGGAGTTGATGCAGACACCTTTGTTGTAGTTTCTTAGAAGAGGAATCCATTACTTCACACACAATTCAATCTAGTTAAGTGCCTGCTCTAAAACTCCCAATTGAAGTCCTCTTCGAGTATTGATTAGTTTTCAAAAAATAAAAATCGTTATATGACCAAAATTTGGCTAGTTATTGTTGCACGTAATATTGGTGAATGGTCCGTCCGTATACAAATTTAATCACTACTTTACGTTATTCAATTTTTTTAGCAACCAAACACACATTCACACACACATGCACAACTATCACGAAGTATGGATTCTTGCGGCGTGAAAGAGTATTCCCAATTATTTGTAGATACTAATGTTGAAGTGAGAGAGGGTATACAAATATGAAAATTTTATTCGTAATTCCGAAAGTTGTTTAACAAAGGTTTACAAAGGTTTACAAGGCTCCTTATTATAGAGGAGTAGAGACTGAGGATCATTATTGATCCGACAAACTAAAGTAGCTTTAATAAAGCTAACTTTGAAAAACATAACAAACAAACAAAAAACTTTTGACAAAGGTGTCAAAAGATAAAGTAAAAGAATCAATTTTAATAAAGCTAATACATTATTGATGTCAGGTACTACTTTGGGCCTCATCGTCACATTAAATAATATTTACAACCTTATCATCTAATACACAATTATTATGCCACAACAACTTTGTAAAAGTGGCTAGACCACATTAGGTTGAATAATTCAGCTGAAATAATTATCCAGTGAGGTTGACTTCATGAAGAAGCTGATTGTGCATTCTAGAAATATATCATTTTTCAACGGCCTGATTGTCAATCAGATCAACATATCGTTGGATGAGTCTTCTATTCTTGGTCTTGTATATTCCAAGTTCTTCAATTGCTTTAATTTCTTTGGCTATATGGTCTATCAGACTTTGGCGCCTCTTTAACTCTTTGAACTGAGCTTGCATCATTGTTGCTCTGTTCTTGGTCCTTGGACTTGTTCAGCTATGGTTGTGATCATAGAATCCCAAAAATCTTCTAGGACATGAGTAGGTTCCTCAGATTGAGATTCTCTTGCTAGACATTGGAACTAATTTTGTGTCCTGTGATGATTCAGACTTCATTGACTCGTCATCTTTAGGTATTGGGGATGAGTAGACATTGCAGAACTGGGTCTTCATATAATCCAAATTTTGTGTCATTATCTCTGCTTCAGAAGCAGAAGGATATTTTCTGTGAAAATAATTTTTCAAATCTGGAGCTGATAAAGAGGGGTTTTGCTCCTTAGTCAATTGGATTTTATCTTCAGCTATTGCTGATTTAATTTTTTGAATTAAAACTTTCAGATCCTTGTCTGCCATACTTTTCCACCATTTACAAAAGAAAATTCTTTCTAAAATGTGAATATTAAATTTGTCTTGAGAAGTCTTAATTGACCATCTCCAGATCCAAGGAATTTGGAATTTGGTGAAGAAGATAAACAGACATTGTCTGTAAATTCTTCGAGTAGCTAAGGCCTTATTAACCAATGGACTATTGTTATACCAAAGACTGTATAAGTCTTTAAGTTCTTTTTGCAAAATTTCCAAAGATGGGCCAAATTTTGACCACCATTCAAAAGTCTAGTTCGGAATGGGCTTATTAGGCACTTCCGGGTTCATTGAGAAGAACCACGAATGTTTATTCTTCGGGTTTTGATAATAAAAAACTTTTGAAAAAGCTTGGACATAGTCCCAATAATTAAAATAAATATATTTATTTTTGCCAATTTTAATGACTTTATCTCCATTTAGATTTAAACCCCATTCTCGAGGTAGCAATATCTTATTGATATGACATTTACTAAAATTAATAAAGCTATCATAATTATTATTCTGATGATGGTGAGTAATTGTCACCGACTCGATCATTGACAATAATAGTTCGAGATATGGTCGTGATTGACCATGGAAACCAGGATAACCTCGAGATTCGAGATATCTTATTTTTATTGACCACCCATCATTATGGGATAGCTGTATATCTTCTTCTTCAATATGAAGAATAGGTTCCGTAACCGAATTTTCAAAATACTCTTTATCCGGTATTATCGAAGAGTTAGTTGTCATCATATCCTTATAGGAAATCATTTTTCCTGAGGATGATGAGGAAGGAATATCTTCTCTTTTTTGTGGGACCACTAATTGTGAAACCTGTTTGTTTTTATTGAAGGTGGCGTAGTCACCTATCACAGGAACAGATGGTTCCAGCCTTAGTATGTTGAGGATTTGCCAAATTTAGGCAAGGTAAATTTTTTACTTTGGACTTAATTGTCCGAACAACATTAGTATGTTTGTCGGGTCCAAGGGGAAGAATTTTTCCTTAATATGGAATACAGTATTTCTGTATCAATTGCCAGATTTTTATAATAATCTGAAATATAATTCAGACTTCCAAGAAATCTCTATAACTGCTTATTATCAGTTATCTCATCAGGAAATTTTGAAGCAAATTCAATGCTTCGATCAATAGGAATAATTTTTCCTTAATCAATCATATGTCCCCAAAATCTGATTTTTGTTTGAAATAGTTTCATTTTTGGGGCAGATATGACTAAACCATTTTGTTTGGAAACATTAAAAAATATTTTTAGATGTTTAAAATGTTGGTCAATATTTTTTGAAAATATTAATATATCATCTATGTAGATGATTATAAATTCTGAATAAAAATTTAAAAGTATCATTCATAATCTTCTGAAATTCAGAAGGAGCGTTTTTCAAACCAAAAGGTAATACGATCCACTCGTATTGGCCAAAAGGAACTGTAAAAGCAGTTTTATATCTATCCGCTTCATCAATTTGAATTTGCCAAGCCAGATTTCATATCAAATTTAGAAAAGACTAAAGCATTGTTTAACCGATCTAATAAATCCTTTTTATTCGGTATTGGATATCGAATCCATTTAAGCACCTTATTAAGGGGCTTGTAATTAATAACAAGACTAGGAACACCTCGTTCATTTTCTGCAGCATTATTAACATAAATTGTTGTACAACTCCAAAGAGATTTGGAAGGATGAATTAATCCTTTTTCTAGGAGACTATTAATCTCCTTTTTACACAGCTCTAAATACTCATGATTCATTTGAGCTTGTCTTGCTTTTGTGGGAATTTGACTTTCATCAAAGCCCTCGATATAAGGAAGAGAAACATAATGTTTCTTTTGATTCTAAAAAGCATTTAGAAGATCGTTGCAAATTTCTCTTTGAAATTGTTTTTCCAAAGTTTTGATCTTACTTTGGACATTCGGATTCTGAATCTGCTCATTTATATTCAGAATATTAATTTCCACTTTAAGGAAATTAATTTGCTTCTTTTTAATATAAAGAGCATCTTTAACCTCATTTAAGATCTTTGTATGAGGATCTGTAATAAAGTTAAAAATAACTTCTTTCCGTTCTATTACAGAAGCAATACCATTATGGTCGATTCTGGTAATTGGCATAAGATCATGTAAGAAAGGAGTTCCCAAAATAATTCTTTGCGTAAGATTTTTTACCAGAATAAAAGATGTCGGAATACACATCTTTGACTTACAGATATGCGCATCTGTCAGCTTATAATTAACTTGGAGTTTATCTCCTCCAGCTTGCGTAAGCGATTGTTTAGTTTTCGAAAAATACTTTATAGGAACTAATCCTTCTTGGATACAGTTATAATCTGCACCACTATCAACTAAAGCAATTTCATTCTTAAGAATGAAATCTCGATTATTAATTATAGTTATTTTAACAAACCATTATTGTGTAGTAACACCGGTTAAGGAGAGTTAAAAGACCCTTTTCAGTCGAAGGAATTTCCTTCTCACCACTAGTAGAAGGAAAGTCAGATAACTTACTGACCTTTTCTTCAACTTCTTTCTTGGTTTCGAGAGAAGAGATTCTCTTTTTAAGAAACAAATTCTCACGTTTTATTTGAGAAATTTCAAACTTAAGCTGATTAACTTCTATTCTCAAGTCATTAATTGAAACAGAAGTTTCTTTGACTTGCGACTCTCGAAATCTTTTTAAGACTTTGCTAAGTCTATACGGAGCTTCTTTAATAACAGGAGACTCCGTTCGATTATGAGAATTTACTAAATTCTCAAACATTTGTCTTTTCAGATTAGGATATGAAATTGACTCGATTAATGTGATCATTTGATCTTGATCACTAGTAAGGACATTTAAACCATTGTTGTCCACAATCGCTTTCCAGTAATCTTCTTCTTTACAGTGACAATCATCATTGTCAGAATTATATGAAGAATACTCATTAATAAGTCCAATTTCTCCATCGCTTTCTTCACTCGAAGACCTAGCTTCTTCTGAAGAAGAAGAGTATAGCATAATTTTCTCTAACTGAGCACGTAATTGCTCATCCTCAATTTTATTGAGTTGCTTCTTGGCCCAACACTGATTAGCATAGTGACCAATTTTTCCACACTTATGGCACGTGATCTGAAGACCTTTAGCCTTCCGTTTTCCCTTATTAGGGAATGGTTTTCTAGGAATAAAATTTTGCCTATATCTTTTCTTTCTATAATGCTTCTTATTAGAAGCCTCGGGATAATTCTTCTTTTTATAAAGTTTATAAGATTTATAAACCTTATGCTTTTTTTCCCTCCAATGTCAGGAGGTTTAGGAGGTTTTCCTAAATCGAAAGCAAATTGCTCACAAAAATCACCTATTTGGTGTTTCTCAGTTAAACGTTGCTTTTTTAACTGATTCTTAAGCTTGATGTCATTACATAAACTTATACCTTCATTAACACAAATGTTAATAATTTCACCATAAGTTAAATTAGCATAATTAATGTTTACTCCATCATTCTGCTCTCTTAACTTATTTCTAACCTTTTCAGCGAAAAGATTAGGTAAACCGTCAATAAATTTTGACTTCCAATGAATAGAATTGTTAGACAAAGTGTATAAACCGCATCTCTCTCACCGGTAGTAGTCTCACTGCTACTAGGATCTTCCAGCTTAATCCTAACAATTTTTCTATGAGAATAAATTTGTTGGTGCTGTTCTGGGGTTAAATACAAATCCCACCAGCCCTTAAGTTGTCCTACAAAGCCAGCAGCTATGAAGGTGGCTATCATGTCATCTTCATTTCCATGCTGCCTATAGACTACTGCATACATCATCATTCGATGTATTATTTCTAAGATTTGCCTTTCATTTAGGCCATCGATATTCCATTCATAAATAGCTTTTCCCGAATAACTATTCTGGAATTTTTCATCCTTATCGTGGAGACAATCCTGAGGAGAAGGTCTCTTATAGTAATATTTACCAAGAGGTTTATCAGCATAAACTGGATAAATAGCATTTGACTCAGCAAACATTTTTGTGAGATCTTTTATATCTTCTGACTGATTATCAATATCAGAAGATTCGTTCTCCGAAGCATCTAAAGAGTCAATCTTGGATAAAACTCTTAAATGTTCATTTGGAGCATTATTCGAGTTATTCTCAGGAATATTCTCAGAAATATCCTCTGGAATGTCTGAACTATTAGAAGAATCATCTTCTAAACAAAGATCTGATCTATTAATGAATTTATTTTCATCTCGTAAAAATCTTAGATTTAACTCTTTGAGTTTTTGTTCGAGAATTTGAACAAATTCATTGGTATTCTGATTGGTTTCCATTCAAAACCCACTATGTGACGCAGGAGGTTGAATCATAGGTGATTTTGATTTTTTGGGAGTAGTTAATTCCCTTTTCTCATCAAGAAGTAATCTTTGATTTCGTTTCAATTCTTCTATTGCAGATTGTAACAAAGTAAGTTTTTCTTCAAGAGAAACAAATTGATGCCCTAAGCAAATTAGAAAAATATTTGTATAATTTTAAGATTTAATTAAAGAATTCAAATCTCTAATTGTAACAGCATGATTTTTCAAATTCGAATTTGAGTTTAGAAAAGCAGTTGCTTGAACTTTATCACCAATTAATAAAGTTGCTTGTTCAGGAGGAAAATGTGAGTTAATCATTTCACCTTTGACATTTTGCCAAGATTTTTGTAAAGTGGAAATCTTAATTTCTTTTTCTTTTATAAAAAAATCTAAGAAACCAATTAACAAAAGATTGAAATTATCTGATTTCTTGTATATGCAAATAATATTTTTCTTTAAAATAATTATTTTCTTCTGAAGAAAAGGTTTTAAAATACCAAGTACGAAAATTTTGGTATTCTGGAAGAAAAAACTCTTTATTACAGAGTCTTCGAATTTCGCTTCCTGGACCTATATCAATCATTAATACCAAAACTCATTTCGGATAGAGTAGGCGATCGTCTACTCGAGACTTGTTGTCTCAAATAAATTCCTTGAGAAATTTGATTTTGGCCAATTCTAACAGATTCGACCGATTCGATTTCTTCTCTGATTTGAGAAGTCGACGCTCTAGCTGGGAGATAATCTTTTTCAGACTGAAAAGATCTTCTCGAGGATAGAGATCTAGGTAAACGAACTATGTGATGTTGAGTGAACTTTATTTCAACATCACCTTCAGTCGTTTGGGTAATTTGATCTATCCTTTTATTTAAGATAGGTTTTGGCTCCACTACATGTGGTAAAGTCCATGTTTCTAGGAAATTAATTTTATCCCATCGAATCAACCTATTTGTAGCTATATTCGAAGTCAACAAATTAGTTTGAACTACAGTAGTAGTTCCAGGAAAAGACAATTGTTTTACCTTAGGCGTTAAAGTATGTAACACCTTGTAAGGGTTAATAGGCAAATTCGTCACTGAACTTGTAGTAAACTTGCAACTGAGTAACTGAACTAAAAAAGCTCACAGTCAACTCAGTTTACTAAATATTTCTTGCATTTTCATTTATGGGTTTAACGGTGTGAAATTTTGGACAGAATGCTGAAGTGGACTGCTGATTTGGAATACTAAAATGACATGGTCAAACCCGAACCCGACCCGACCCGAGTATAAAATATGACCCAAAAATTTAAAAACTTAAAAAATAAAATTGTTTTTTTTATCAGCTACTATGTATATATATATGTATAGGGTTAGAAAGCCATTTACGTTCTCTCCCTTCATCACTGTTCTTCTTCTTCTTCTCTGTCACCATTGTTGTTCCGTTGAGGCTATTGGAGATGAGTTCTTCAACCGCTAGCACCGCAAGTAGCAACTACACTGTGTTTGGAACTCGGAGGGGTCGACAATCTGCTGTTGAACGAGGTGTCAAGTGTTATTGTAAAATTGATGCTCCAGTTTGGGAAGCTTGGAGACCTGGCACTGAATGTCCAGGAAGAAGATTCTTCGGTTGTAG
>JAUEJK010108972.1:0-11483 GCA_032274865.1 Eryngium alpinum | reverse complement strand
CGCCCGAATTTGGTGGTCGGTTCGAAAAATTAGAGTCATGAGTTTTCAAGAACTGAGCGGCCACCTCCGCAGAGGCGGCCACTACGACATCCACGAATCCTAGTTTGAGGTGCATGAGAGGACCATAGGTTCGAGCCATGGCGGCTAAGGAGTGGTGTGGCATGGTGCCAAGGTGAGGGAGGTTTCCAATGATAGGCCATGGTTTTGGACCAGGTGGAAGAGGTTTAGGGCTCAGGTGACGGTTAAGGAAGAGGGTGCGTAGGATGTACAGAGAGAAAAATATGAGGGCAAAGTAGAGTAAAATTGAAAACATGGTTGTATATGGAAAGGGTTACTTGGTTTTGCTAAAAGTTTGTAGGAGTATGTTAAATGAGAAGTGTGAGCTTTTATATAGATATAGAAATATTCCTTTGCAGGAATTCATAATTATATGTTGATGAATTGTAAATATTAGTAGTATTTTTTATTTAAAATAATTATAATATTCTATAAATATATAATATTAAGATAATTTAATTATAAAGGACAATGACCAAAAATCAACTAAAACTTAATAAATATCTAATTTTTAACTTTTAGACGTGACTTAAAATTTTAAACCAATTTATTAACTTTATATTATAAAAAAATTATTTGAAGGTAAGCCAAACACCCCGGTAATAACTCAATTTTAAGTTCTACATACATTAACAATATTAATGTCATATTATTGTGAGATGTTAGTAAAAATGAATTTTGTTATATATATATATATATATAATATGCTATATTAAACTATTAAATATTATTTTATCTCTATGAAAACTAAATTGATATATATATATATATATATGTGTGTAATTTTTATATCAATCTTTAACCATAGTTATTTATTAATTTATACATATATACTTATATCGACGAGGACTATTCGAGATTTAACCGTAAAAGTAATTAAAAATACTAAAATTAAATATTGTAATAAAACATCTTTTTTTATTATTAGATATAGCTTATGTAGATTATACTATTCTAATAATTTGGAATATGTTTTTTTATATAAATTAGTAATTTATGTAGATGATGTATTATTCTATTCTAGAATTATATAATTGTTAACTTAAATATACATATGTAGATAAACTAAAAGCAAAACAAAAGAAGTAAAAATTCAATAGGAGTGAGAGAGAAAGGTGGGTACTGAGATTTGGTAAGTATGAAGGGTGCGTGTCGAGTAGCGCTTAAATTGGTAGGTACCATTTGTGGTCATTGTTAGATGTACGCATACATGTATTCGTCAATAATCCCATCAACTCACTTTTTCTAGATGGGATATACGGGGTTGGGGTCAGTTTAGTTGCTCATAATTTTACACTTATAAATCGGTTTAATTACGATTGTTTGACCGGTTTATTATAATTTATAAATAGTTGACTCTTAAAAAAGTATCTATTTATTATTTTTTTCTCATATAAATTTTAACAACTTATAAGAGTGTTTAATTCTACTTATATCTTGCTTATAAGATGAATTAATTTTGAAAAAAAAATAGCTATTTATTATTTTTTTCACTTATAAGCTGCAACCACTTATAAGGGCTGCAGCCAAACAGCCTTCTCACTTATAAGTTTAAATTATGAATAATTTTTCAATGATAAGATACCTTTACTTATAAGTAGGGCTGTAAATGAACCGAGTCGAGTCGAGCTTTCTCTTATCGAGCCCGAGCTCGAGTTTTTTCTTATCGAGTTGAGCCGAGCTTACCTAGTTACTCGAACAAATATTGGTGTTCGAGCTCGAGCTCGTTAACTAACAAGCCGAGCTCGAGCAGTTCACGAACAACTCGAGTCGAACCGAGTTCGAGCCGTTCATGAACACATACGTTAAGGTAAACATTTGTTGTCATTGTTTGAACTTTGGACTATTTAACTCGTTCATATATATTGAATATTTTGAGTCGAGCTCGATCTTATAGAGCCGAATCGAACTTAATGAACAAAAGTGTTCAAACTCGAGCTCGTTTTTTATCGAGTTCGAGTCAAACTCTATAAGCTCGAGTTCGAGCTCATGAATAGCTCATTTCATTTACGGCCCTACTTATAACCAATTTATACTTGTAATTTCTTGTATAGTATTTTGTTTGTTTTGGAATTGTACATTAATTTTGAAATAAAATAAAAGTAAGTGAAAGAACTTTTAATTTTAAGTGAGTATTTCAATATTTGTTATAATAAATAAGGAAACCATTCTTTTCTCCAAAATATTAAAATTTTAGTTTAATTCTAAGTTTGTAAATTAATAAACTTAAATTTATTAATATTAATTATTTTATTATTAATACATAATTCATATATTTAAAATTAAAATATTTCATCTTAGATTTGCAAAGTAAATTTAGTAATTGAAGTATTGAAGAAGTTATCATTAACCTCGTGTAAAACATGATATTCTATTCATTTATTCATAACTTAGATATTATAACTTTATTATAATTATTAACAAATAATAATTTATGTTTTTTTAATTTTTAAGTATTATTTTGCTAATTAGATATACATGCATATTTTCATCCCATTTTATTTATGGTAGAGTTTATTCTTTAGTACCATCTTTCTCGTATATACACAGAGTCGGAAAGCTGATCACATAAATGCTGTCCTCAAATTGTCCATACCTTTTCCTAGTAATAAAAATTTGAAAATTGATATTCAAACAAATGTATATAAATATTCTTTAGTACCGTCTTTCTCGTATATACACAAGAAAGCTGATCACATAAATGCTGTCCTCAAATTGTCCATACCTTTTCCTAGTAATAAAAATTTGAAAATTGATATTCAAAAAAATGTATATAAATATTTAAATTTGTATTCAAGTGACATAAAAATAGATAATTAAAAGAGGACTCAACTTTTAACTTCAAATTTAGTAGTCAATTTCTAACTTCTAATTCTAACACAGGATTTATTCACATATTTAATATTTAATAATTAATTAATATATTATATTAAATTAAATTTTTATGTTTTAATATATAATATATGTACAGGGCGTAGCAAACTTTTTGAGGGCCCGGTGCCAAAAATAAAAATGGGCCCTATAAACAACTGAAATATAAACTTATAATTAAAACAATGAGAAAAAAAAACCAAAAAACCAAATAGCTTATGTGCATCAACAATAGATTCTACTACAAGTTAATTTATTCTTTTATTTAAAACATGTTATCGCTCTTGTTGAAGCAAAATCATTGATCAAGTCTTCATACTTTACTTGTTCTAATAACTCATTCTCGATCATTAAGTCTCTCTAGTACTGGGTTCTTATTAAATGGGGGCCCTCTTAATTTTGGGGCCCTGTGCGAACCTCTTAATTTTGGGGCCCTGTGCGAATGTGCACATTTGCACACCCTCATTAAATAATATGTAGGAGCCTAAAAATATGGATCATCCCAATAAGCCCTGGATGGGTACAATCCTGATCAGTCTGGATCCAAATTAGGACAAGACAATCCAAACTATAAGAGGAATAAATTTTCTACAAAGCACAAGACGGCAAAGGCCTAATACGGCTAATAATTAATGAGGAGGTGCGGAAATCCTAATATTAATAAGGTAAATCAGGTAATGATTTCTAGTCTTGGAGTACAAGAAAAAAAGAGAGATAAGGTAAAGAGAATTATAAAATATAATAGGATTCTAATTCCTAATAGGGATCTGAAACCCTAATCTATGCCCATATAAAGGGGCTTATTCTTCATAATCAAGTACGCAATTCTAGCTCCAATCAAGAGATTTTACTCATATTCACATTATTTATTCTTGCACCCCGAGTCCTTCCAGTGGGACCATCCCCACCTATTTTTACAGGTTTTTCGGAGGACGTTCAAGGAACTTGAGGAGATCTACTTCAGACCTTTGTGAGAGTCAGGTATACATTTGTTTAAGATTCTTATTTTTTATCCGTAATATTTAGCGTCGTCTGTGGGAAACATACGGAAAAATGAGGAATCCATGGTCGGTGGAAACAAAAATTTTGCTATTCCTGATCCTACAATCCAAGAAGCTCTAACACCATTCGCTGATCTGCCAAGATCCGCCACATCATACCCATTTCACTACACGGACCACCCAAGCCGCTAGTGATGCTGAGCATGAGAACCCTACAGAGACGCACAACCTAACCCCAGAGGAGTTGAAGAAGAAAGCACGAGAAACAAAGAGGTTACATTTGTTAGCTGACCTAGAGACCCTCGACAAAGAGAGAGATGATGAAGTGGAAAAAGATGGGGCGGATGCGGCTGTAGGAGGAGAGAAGACCGACCCACAGGCTGGGGGGCAAGGAGATCAAGGTGACAAACCATTAACAGAGGCAGGCCTGAAGACTTTAATGGCACAGATGATGAATGAGTTCTTGGAGAAGGAGAAAGCAACAAAATCAGAACAAAAACAAAGGGAAGTCCAAAAACACAGCCACGTCTAATCCTTATGCCGGTTCCATTGGAGCATCGTGGATGTTCTCTTTTACAGAGTCTTTTTGAAGATGGGATATCAAGAAAGTCAACTAACTCCATCTGCTATATCAATCTTTGGGCTCAATGGATTAGAAATCTCGATCGAAGAGACTATAAAGCTCCCCGTCACTCTAGGACAAGGCTCTACTGAAGCAATGCAGATGAATGAACTTCAGGGTGGTGAAAGCTCCATTAGCCTATAATGTAAGGAAGGGTGGCCTTACATCAGTTCAAAGCCGTGGACTCAACCTATCATCTGAAGGTGAAGTTTCCAACAAAGAATGGAGTAGGCATTCATCCGGGAGGCCAGAAGATAGTCAGTAGAGGCAATTAGGAATAAAGCCACTAGCGGGCAATTATTGCACTTAGATGACCATGACAAGATGGATTCTCACAGACAAGTAAATCGGAGGACTATATCTCGAATGGGAGAGCCTTGGACAATCAATGTCCAGATAGCTTGCATGGAGTTGGAAGGAGTCTTCGTGGACGAGGGAAAAGCAATAACGTTATGTTCTATGATACATTCTGTCGACTAGGATACTTGGATATACATCTGAATGAACACAATGGGTCAATATTCGGTCTGGCTAATAAGGAAGTTTGGATAGAGGGGAGTATTCCATTAGCTGTCACTTTAGGGACGTCTTCTTATTGTGTTACTTGGACGCTAACTTTCATGGTTGTGAAGGTGCGGTCAGCCTACACTGTTCTACTGGGAAGGCCAATGCTATGAGAGTTCGAGGCAAAGGTTTCTCAAGAGAAAGCCCCAGTGAGTTACCCCACACTAGATGGAACAGAGGAGGTTCAAGGATATGCTTTAGACAAGGAGGAGAGGAAACTACAATCCTTCCATGATAGAGATAAGGAGTTTCCAAGAATGAGGGCATCTCATACCAGGCGCTACATAGAAGGGACCAAAGAACTATTCAGCCCATTCACCAGGAGGATTCAAGCTATGGGGCTACTTGAAGGCGTTAATACTAGTCGTCTGCCTTATTATGATGGGAAGACAGATCCAATACTCCACCTGCAGGAGCTATCTTTAATGTCTGGGACTATAAATATTTGAAGACCTCAAGTGTAAGGTACTTCCATTAACTTTGGAGAAGTGGGCTTATAGGTGGTACGAGAAGCTGCCAGAGGAAGAAGTCTGTTGCTACCGGGAGCTGAAGCGAAAATTCGTGGAGGATTTTGGAGATTACATGTGGTTTTCAAGTGAGGATCTATTCTTATCCAAAGAGGAGGGATGTCAGGCGTACAAGGATAATACAAAAAAAAATACATGACAAGGGCTAAGTCTATATAACCTCTTCATCAGTTTCAGAGGGGGCATCATCTCTCCATCGAGCAACTTAGATAGGAAAGATCAATTGACTTTAGTTATTCGTGAAGAGAATCTATGATGGCGTCCCAGCAGCTATTGTACACCTGAGGACGCATTTTGGCGGTAGTAACCTGCTTCCTCTATCTGTTTTCACCGAAGAAAGGAAGTTCCGGATGGTCCGAGTACGGTGAACTCTTGCCTCACGTCGAAGACGATTCCCTTTCTCTTCCAAGTCCCGCCTTTCCTGAAGAAGTCTAACAGATTGAGCTGAAGTAGCCAAGATCTGAGCCCTCAATTCAGTAGCCCTCAAGTCTTTCCGGGCAGAAGCAGCGCATAGCCTATTCATCTGATAAATACCGGTTTGGAAGAAGCAGAAAGGCAATAAGAAGGTCAGTATCACAACCCATATATCATTCAAATAAACTTGTTAGGTGTAAAACGTACCTGTGCCAAGGATTGAGTCCCTTTTACACTAATCTCGGAGGAAGTCAGGGACTCTATAGCATTCTTATCTTAAGGGGTAATGGACCCCTCAGATCATTCCTAGGCCAACATCAGATGACCCATTATTTAGTCCTTAGCCCGAATCCCCCAGTTGCTGGAGAAGACGACATACTCTCTACTCAGAAGTTATTGGTCGTAGAAGAAGGTCACTGGTTTCCAGGTGGACTAAGGGAAAGGTTTATTGACGCATGACGTCAAGGGAGGTCATTCCATATGTCGCGGAAGGCAACATTCAAACCTTAGACCAACACGGTCAGGTGATAAAGGGCTCTTAGGTGCATGCGCCTAGGGGAAGCTTTCATTTACTGCTTACACCACCAAGGTGAGGATGAAATCCTTACACCTCCATGGTGAGGATGGAATCCTTACACCGCCAAGGTGAGGATAGAATGGACTCCTAGACAAAGTAAGTCTACAAGTATAATCAGGTTCCAGTGAACCAAAAAATAAAATGGATAGCGGCTCCTTAGGCCAAGGAGGCTCCATGGATACTAAAATACGCTCACCTCTTGGGAATGTCACGCCAAGGAGGGAGAAGATAGGGTTCCTAGACGTTGAATGTCTTGGAGGATCCCTATTATAACCTTAAATCGCCAAGGTTAGGTGGAGTATAACTTATAGGCGCATGTGTTAGGGGTATTATTAGGCTCCGGTGAGCCACAAAATGAAATGGATAGCAGCTCTTTTGGTCAAGGAGGCTCCATGGATATTGAAATATGCTCACCTCTTGGGTGTACCACGCCAAGAAGGGAGAAGTGAGTGTTCATTGGCGTCAAAAGGCCTAGAGGAATCCCTAGAATGGCCATTGGACCTTTGGGAGAGGCAAAATAAGGGCTTCATAGGCGAGGGCATAGCTCCTAGGCGCCTTACGCCTAGGAAGGCACTTCAAACCCTTGGCAAAACGCCAAGGTAGGGTGGAAATAACCTCCTAGGCGCCAAACGCTTAGGGAGGGCTCTAGAAGCCATAATAAAACACCAAGCTATAGGGAGAAGGGTCTCCTAGGCGCCCAACGCCTAGGGAGGTACCTCATAACCCTAGCAAAGTCTAAAAATACTTGAAAATAGATCTCATATGCGCCTAGAGCCTAGGGAGATACCTTGAGAACTCTCATAAACACCTAAATAAGGGTTTGAGAGATATTTTTAGGCGTCCAAACGCCTAGGAAGACACCTTAGAGCCTTAGTAAAACGCCAAGGTGTACATGTATTAGTCGAAAAACTAGGTGAAACACGCTAAAGTGGCATACAAATAGTCTCCTAGGCGCATAGGCACCTAGGAAGTAGGTTAGTATAGTAGAAAAAATGCCAAGGTAAGGGGGAGGATCACTCATAGGCACTAGGCGCCTAGGGAGGTGATTTGCTCTCCTTCTAAAACGCCAAGCTTGCTTTCTATGTATCTCCTAAGAGTTAAATCGCACGGTAATACATCTCCTAAGCGTTAAAACGCCTAGAAGAGATCCAAATGGGGTGCTAAAATGCCCAAGTGTGTTAAAGGAGTTCTCCTAGGCGCCTAGGGAAGGGTTTAGAGGACTTACAAAAATGTCAAAATGGCTCCATAGAAGTCTCCTAGGCATTGGAAGCCTAGGGAGATAGTTAGGAGCTTAGTAAAATCGCCCAAATGTATGGGAGGAGTCCTCTTAATACAAATCTTGCCTTTGAAATTTTGTCGCATTTATGACTACCTACTCTTTTCATAATATCATGAAGAAAATGTTTCTCTGAGTTTGTCAATGCAATTTAGTAATCATGTCATAATCTTGTGTTTGCTATCTATTGTCTTAGAAGCTGTCTGGAACCTGTCTTCAAGCAGTCATTATCTCTGTGAAGTGTCATCCTAGTATTCGTTAAAACATATCTTTGCATGATCAATTACATAACATCCTTTTGTTTTAGCTAGCCATGTCTTTAAGCCATACAATATTTTGATTAGGAGTGCATTTTAATACAGATGGTTTGTTATACATGCTTTATTTTAAAGTTAGCAACACTATGTATTGATCTGTGCAGGCCACTTTTGACTGCTTATTGAAGACTTATGGGTTCCTCACGCCAGACCTTTGGAGAGAGACTCGATTCACAAAATCCTACACCGACCTTTTGGCAAAACCAATATCCAAAATTACCTATGTAGATGAAGCTTTTGTTGAGGCTCAGGGGTAATGTCCTTTTATTTTCATCAAGTTTTGAAAGTATGTTTTGCTAGGACATCCTTATATTAAAGGCTATAGTTCGGCTTATAAAATCATTTTTTTCCTTTTAAACCTCTGTTTTCTGATAGTCTGTTGCTACAGACAACATGGTTAAGTTTTAAATCCATTTTCTACAAGTTTGATTAAGTAGTTGATCCTACTAAGTCTGCCGATTATATTAATGACTTAACAACAAAGATTTGAGTTCAACTAGAAGCCAAAATGGAAGAAAAGGTGAATCAGAAGGTGCAAGAAAGTTGGCCTTCATGCTGAACAAGTTAAAAGAAGGTAATCCCAACTTGAAGGTCAACCTGCAGGAGGTACTTGGGAATCGGTCCGGCTCTAGTTATAACAGCCAAAAATGATTATTCTTCGAACTTGTAGGCTTCTTTGTATTAGTTTTGTAAGACTGGATAATTACTTGTTGATTGATGGTTTGTACTTGAATTACCTGTCTATGTGGTGCTTTTATGGAATTATTTGGTTTTTTTTTTGGAATCAACTAGAATAGTTGGCTGGATATTATATTTAACTTAGTGTTGCAATTAAAAGCATATTATGTTGCTTCTTTACATGTTTTGTTGCATTAATACAACATTTTATATTGTCAAAAACTGTATTGGGTGTTGCCTTAAACTCAAGAAATATTGCAAGCTACTAGAATATGTTGCCATTGGTCTTACAATAAATTATATTGTGTTATAATACATAAACAAATGTTGCTATAATAATTGTTTCTAGAATAATAAATGTTGTGTTATGTCCGAAATACGAGCTAATTAATCTAGAATGGGGGTTGAATAGATTAATGGCTAATTAAAAATTAGTTGGCCTTTTTTAAAATTATCTTTAGGAGATAAGTCCTTCGAAAACTAATAATCTTATAACTTTTTCGAATCGATTGGCCAGATCAGCTGGTGGACCCGTAGATCACTTAAAAACCCTTTTACTGGTTATAATCTTAACGGCTAGGAGAGGGCTATGTTCACACTCCTATGTCAACGAGAATTCGAATACTATTCAAGATTAAAAGTTTTTCGAATTTCCTACTTTGTGAACGGTTAAGTTAATTTGCGGAAATAAAAAGACAGAGCAGGAAATAAAGTAAGTGCACAAGAGATTTATCCTGGTTCACGAACTTATATCAACCCGATATAAGCCTCCTAGTCCAGTCCCCGACTTCCTCTCCATAAGCCGAGATTTAATCACTAAAATCTTTTAGTTTACACTCCTCAATACCGATGGACACTTACAATGCTACTCAGTTAATCTTGGACAGCTGAATTCTCGCCGCTTCCTCAACCTTGTAGTCTTCAGTGGTTGCTACTCCGTTAATCTTGGACAGACGACTTCTAACTGCTTCCACAGCTTTGTAGACTTTAGTTGCTACGAGCGGTACCCGACGTAGACTTCCCGCCTCTTCCTAGCCTTGTAGACTTTGGTTGCTACCAGGGGTACCGGACAGAGACTTTCCGCCTCTTTCTAGTCGTGTAGACTTTGGGTTGCTACTTAGAGCATGTCTGGTATGATTATAACATAGGAAATGGAATGGAAAGGAATGAAATAGGAGAAAGGTAATAATAATAGTTATTGTTATATATAGTTATGGAAAGGGAATTAGTAAATCTAACTTATATATTCTTATATAAAATTATATTTAATATTTAGAAAATATGAGAAATTTATGTCTTTTATAAAAATATTTAACTATTTAAATATTTAAATATTTAAATATTTTAGAATTTTAAAAATTTATTGTTCTTTAAATTATTATAATATATTATTAAAATAAATATTTAACTATAATAGATTAAAATAAAATAATTTTAATTTATTATATTTATGTAACTATAATATATTATTTGTTTATTTAGTATTAATTTTTAAAGAACTTGTAAATAAAATAAAATTTTATCAAATAATTGTATTTATAATTATTATTTTTAAGAAATATAATAATAATAATAATTTATTTATTAAGATATGTATCAATATAACTATCAACATGTGTATATTTATAATAATAAAAAAATAATATCTGTGTTTTATGTATTGGGATTGGGACAGTAGTGAACAAGCAGTACAAAGCATTAATATAAGCCTAAAGAAAAGTGCAGACATTTGATATCGCGCTCCGTTAAGCGGAAACAAAATGACAGAAATCCATTTCTTTCGCAAATCGTATTCATTAGCTCTCATCTTAACCAAACATTGAATAACGGAATTACTTATTGGATTACGTTTCCTGCTACCAAATTTATAATACCAAACATAGTCTTAGTGTCTTGGACAAAGACTTCCCACCTTTTCCTCAACCGTGTAGACTGTTTGTTAATACTCGGGGTATAAGATAGAGACTTCCCGCCTCTTCCTAGCCGTGTAGACTTTCCAGTTACGTAGTATATTGGACAAAGACTTCCCGCATTTTTTTCAACTTTGTGAACTGTTGTAGTTACTTGAACTTCGCAAAGAAACTGTCTCAGACTAACAATCACTTACTTCCTCACAGTCTGACTAGTACTCAACTTCCCGTTGATACTAGTATTGGACAGTAATGATTCTATCTTCAGAGTTTAGTGGAAAACAAGTACTACCCTTCTTGGAGTTTAAGTGGTTATTTTGTAAAGTACTGATTTGAGTGCTTCTTACTAGGAGTGTAATTCGAGCCGAGCGGCTCGCAAGCTCGGCTCAAGCTCGGCTCGTTTATACGAGCTCGGCTCGGCTCGAACTCGTCTCGAGCTCGTGACGAGCTCGAACAACACTATTGAGCTCGATTCCTTAACGAGCCGAGCCGAGTAAAAGCTCAAGCTCGACAAGCTCGACTCGTTTAAGCTCGAGCTCGACAAGCTCGGCTCGTTTAAGCTCGAGCTCGACAAGCTCGAGCCGGGCTCGAGCTCGTTTATAATAAATTATATTTTTTAATAATTATTTAAATATAAATAAAATAAAAAATATTTTTAATAAAATAAAA
>JAUEJK010108863.1:0-11483 GCA_032274865.1 Eryngium alpinum | reverse complement strand
TTCTGCTTCTTGGCCTGATCTACTGGATTAAAACCAACTCCAGTTTTATTCTGGGGTTTTCCAAGCATAACATCCAGAGTTTCTTCCCCTTGAACAAGCCAAGAAATTAATAAATAATACTATATATCTATTATTAATAGAATTATTTATGATAATATTTTAGCTATTATATTTAGGATTTAGCTACAAGTTATAAACTTTATTTAAATTAAGAAATATATAATAATTTTAAATTTAATAGATTACCTATTGCAGGTAGGAAGACATAATTTTGAATTTAAAAGTTAGTTTATGTAAGAATTTTTTTTTTTATAAAACAAAGAATTAACTATTACTCGATACAAAAATTATTTTAGAATAGTTATCATGGGAAAGAGAAATTTTGGATTCCAACTTTACGTTGCACATTAATTATTTTTATAAAAAATAAATTAAATATCATAGGATAGGAAAGTAGAATTTAGTACAACATTACGTTATGTATATTTTTTAATTAAACACTTAAGTATTTTTATCTTTGGAGTATTTAAGAGTTCAGCATTATATTACATATATTTTTGAAAATAGAAAATTTTAAATTGATTATCACTGGAAAGAAGAATTTAAGATTTTGACATTATTCTTTATATAATTTATTTGTTTTTTTAAGAATACAAATAATTTATCAAATTTTAAAGTGTATATATATAAATTATATATATATATATATATATATATATACTTTCAAATTCTATTTTTAAACGTTGATTAATAAACCATGCATCACAGGGGAAGTAGGAATTTATAATTTTAACATTATTCTCTATATAATTTGATCAAAGTATTTTTAGAAAATATATAAATAATTTATTATACATATATATATATATATATTAACTATTAAAAATAATAAAATTTAAATTTAAATTTTATTTTAAATATTTATTACTATACCGTGCATCGCACATGTAATTTGCTAATATATAGATAAAGAGGCAAATAAATGATCTTTGGTTCGTTCACATAATTCACTAATTTTAATAATAGTTAAATTAATAAATTACATATTAATAATATTTAAATTAATATATTATATATATACCTATTAAGATTTATATAATAATTTAGGACTTTTAATTATAAAGGATATATATCTAATATAATTAGGATTTTTTTAATAAACTAGAAGCCTTATTTAGTTTAGGAATTGTAACCATAATTCATATGTATATATATATATATATATATATAATATTATTAGGATTTTATTAACAACTTTAAAATTTTATTTTAGAATTTTTTTAACAACATAGAAGCCTTATTTAATTAACTTAAACCTATATTGATTAACTATAATAAACAAAATGTGAAATTACAAATTTTAAACTTTATATGTACTTTATTTATTTATTTATTTTTAAATATGTAAATTAATTATCAGGGAACAATAAATTATAACTTCTAAATTTCATAAGATTTATTTATTTAATTATTTTATATAAATTAACTATCACGGGAAGGAGGAACTTAATATTACTTTTTATATATTTTATTAATTTATTTAAAAAATAAAATTATTTATTAATAAACCGTGCATCGCACGGGTCATTTGCTAGTACATAATAGAACCAATATTTTGAAAACACAAATACCCAGCGGTCGGTAACACCCGGATATGGGGTGTTAAAAAAACCAACCTGAAACAGTTGACACTAGAGCCGGTAAACGGATCGGGATCAAAGTCTTAACCTAAATCCGTTAAAAAAAAAATTGTTAGGTTCTTAAAAATATCAACTCAAAAATATACGAGTCCTTTATGATCCGAACTCATATGATCCGAACCCATACAAACCCATTATAACCTGATAACTTATTAACAATTTTAAAAATATTAAAAATATATTAAATTTTAAAATATTTATACTCATATTTTAAATTATATATATAACATATACTAAGTTTTATAATATTTATACTTATATTTTAAATTATATTAATAATTGATAACGATAAATATAAATATAATAAGTAACATGAAAAAAATAATAACACTAGTCCACTACATAGGTGACAATGATCTGATTGTGATAATTTCTCGCTCAGATTCAATGAAGGAGTAAGGAGTGAAGCTAAATTTTATTATATTTATCTTATATTATCTATGCAAATAAAGCATCTTGATACTTTGGATAATTACATTTAATGCTAATTTTAGATATTATTCTTTAGGAACAGTACATTTGAGGACATTTATAAAGTTTTATATTTTTATTAACACGTTTTATATTTTTATTATCACATATTTGGTATTATATTTTGATTATTTAATATTTTATAAAAATTTTAAAGTACATATAATTTATAATAAATTAAATATATTTTTTTATTATGATTATAAATGGGTCAACCTAACTCAAACCTCGTTTAATAAAGATTGAATTATGGTCTTAATATTTTAAACCCAAAAATTTACAAATCTTTATTAACCTAAATCTATATAATTCGAATCCAACTAAACTCAACTCAAATCCATGGCTCAAACCCAATCCATGGATTTGAGTTGAGTTTAGTTGGATTCGAATTATATAGATTTAGGTTAATAAAGATTTGTAAATTTCCAAGCATGATTTTTCAAAACCCCTTGGCTACCCTCAGAAACCCAACCCTCCTTTCTCAAGTACTTTCCAAGCATGATTTTTCAAAATCTAACCTTTCCGGAACCAACCCAACCCTTCCTAACCCACAATCTAAACAAGCCCCAAGAGTATGAATTATGAATAAAAAAAATTATAATTTTTCCAATCAAACATTATTTATTAATTTCATGTATTCCAAAGGCATATTTAATACCTGAATTTAAAAAGGTTCTAAGTCAATTGGATACAGTATCTTTTAAATAAAAAATATTAATTATCTATGAAAATTGTAAAAATAATAATTTTAATTATATTTTTTAAATAAATTATAAAATATTAAAATAACTGACATTCTATTTATTTTAAAAGAGAGGAAATGTTAAATATTAAATTACATTTGTCGCAAGTTCACTTTTGTCGTTTTGTACATATTAACTTAAAGATTGTGACGCTCAAATATTTGCCTTCACGAGCATTGTTTATGCGCGTGCGTGCATACAATCAGGTGAATCAGGAAAAATCCCAAGGTAACCAGAGAAAAAAGACATATAAAAGAGAACGATAAATTTTAGTTATTTGTGTAGTATATAAAGTTGTCTATTACCACTAAAATGTAGAAGAAATATTTGTACGAGGTTTAAACAAGTTGAAAAGTGTCAAATTCTAGTTTGATACAAGTATAATATTCGAATATTTGAACTGATGTTTAATTTTTGATTCAATTATAAATTTTAAATTTAAAGCTTAATTAAATATATAAAATATAATTAAAAGATAAAATGTAAAATAATTTAATAAAATAAATATAAAAATCTATATATATTTATGAAATAAGTAATAAAATAAATATATAAATAAATTATAAAATTAAAATAATATATATATAATTTATTATATAATCATGAATCTCTTAAATTTATTAATAAATTAAAATGTAATTTGATTAAAAATGTAGAGTCCAACTCGAATTACTAACAAAACCGTGAGTGGAACCCCGTGTTGTAAATATAACCATACATAATCATACTAAAAATGAGTTGATTTTATTATTAAATGCGTAGTATTATCACAAGTCATTTAAAATTTTACGTATGCATTACAATTTTACTCATATTTTAAAGATTTTGTTATTCAAATAACTAAACCGCTAAAACAAAAAAAGAAACAGAATTTACTAACGAATTATGTAAAATAATTTGGTAAATGAACAGACTTGGAACTCATTTTTTAACCACAGCCCAAAATTATATTGTATATTTTTTAGATTATCATAAAGAAAGATATATTAATTAATTAATATATCCTATTCTTTGTTATATAATCCACACACCAAACACACAGTTGCATTTTTTTCCTTTTAGCCATCTCCCGCCAGTTCCTTCTCCTTCTCCAGTTTTATTACTTTCATTTTCAAATTCTCAACCTGTAAATAGTTTCTCTCTCTACAGCATCCAGCAATGGAGAGCGTGAGCTTAACTCAATAATCTATTTCTTCTGTTGGTTTTCCTTATATTTTGGAGCGTGATTTGTAACTCTGTATTCTAATCTATGATTTCAGATTATTTCTTCGAAGATGAACGAATCACAGACAACAGACCTCTCTCTTCTCACTGTAATTTAAAATTACTCGTAGCATTTGATTTTTCGAGTTCCGTTAGCATTGTTTTACTATGTTTTGAATTGCTGGAGAGTTTGATTTTGATTTTGTTACTTTTTTGTTGTTTTGATATGCGATTTTGTTTTAGAGCTAGCGCCGTAATGATTTAAGCAAACTCGGCATCGTTTGATTCACGTTAAGCTAATTCTCTCTCACAAACTTTTAACTCTCATCTACGATTTCAGGATATTTCTCAGAAGATGAACGAATCATAGACCACAGAGCTCTCTCTTCTCACTATAATTTGAAATTACTGTGTTCATTTAGCATTTGCATTTGCATTTGCATTTTCCAAATTCTTAGCGTTGTTTTACTATATTTTCGGTTGCCGGAGAATTTGATTGATATTGGTGTTGTAACTTTTTTGTTGTTTTGAGATGTGATTTTAATTTGGAGTTAGGGTTGTAATGATTTAAGCAAACTTAAGATATTATGCTATCGGTAGTATTTGATCTCTTAGATACTGTTGACGTAGTTAGTCGGCATAGTTTGATTCACTTCGAACTAATCCTCTCTCAGAAACTTCATTTGCTAATTTTAATTCGCAACATATGAGAAATTCATTCCAAGTGAAGCCATTAATTGAAGCTAATGATTCTATCAAAAATTTGCAAAGTTCCTGCTAGAAAATAGCTTTTGTATTTAGTTTTGTTTTTCCTTAAATTTAGGCATTCATAGTTTGTATTACTGAGTATCTTAGCGTCCTAATCCTTATTTAATTTATCTACAATCTATTTGCTAATTATCTGTGCTATGTTTACTAAACAGACAACCAATCTACTACAAACTGCAGTACTGAACATCTGTTGTATAAGAGGAATGCTTCCAGCTGTAGGTTAGTCATTTGGCTATGGCAATATATAATATATATGCCACAAAAACTAATATAGTATATGTTGGGTAATCTGATTGTTAACATGCTTTCATAAACAGATCCGGAGCTTTTGTCCGTGGATGCAGAGTCAAGGAAGCTGACTGACTGGATTGAAAAAAGCAAGACAATTTAGAGGCTTGCACTTCATAGTGAAGAAAATTTTACTTCACTTTATTTTGACGTTTATTTATAATTCATTTAGGTGTCTATGATGCGCTGCTGAAAAAATACCTTCAAAACCTTACATTCTGCATCTACGAGATAGAAGGAGGTCCTGTCATTGACGAATATACCTGTAAGCAGATATGATCCCCATACTGCTAAGCAAATGGTCTAACAATTTTAGGTGTCTTTGATTGTCATAAGTTTTAATGTAAGTTGATTGTTGTGGACATAAATCATATGGAATCAACCATACTTAACATATTGGTATATGATATATTCTAGCTCAATTTTACTAAAAGCCTTTGCTTAGATATTCAAGACAACTAGTGTTATACTAATAACAACCTTACTTGCAGTTTCTTTCAGTTACTTAAGTACTGATAGTCGAGAGGTTTGGGTGAATGTGATTCACAATGGTGATAAAAAGAAAGGGAGCACATTTGAATGCAGTCCAAATCAAGAAATTACTCGAAATCAGATGAGGCATATTAATCTAAATAACTTGTTGTAATGTCTGTTCAATCTAACATAGGCTTGGCTCTATATTAAAGAAACATTCACTTTGAGGTTAAATGCTAAATGTAGGAGTTTTGCTTGCAACATGAATCAACTTATGATTGAATTGACGAGGGCTCTGGATAAGATGCCATAAAAGGTAAAATTTCATAAAAATACATCGATTTTATGTATAATTACTTCTATATTTCTTGCAATAACTTTGACTACTGAATTGTATATATTCAGCGGAGTATATTGGTGAAACTCCTCTATTATGATGATGTTGAGGTATGCACCTTTATTTAAAAGAACATGATTTTTCTATCATTCTCGAATTGTTTCACACATAATCTTAGCAATACCTGTATATTTTCTATAAATGCCTTACTCCAATACCTGTATATTTTTTTTTCTTGTGTCTGATTGCAATGACTAAAACTTAATCTGATTGTAACACCTGTATATTACATTTTCTTGTGTGAAATAATTGTTTCACACATAATCTTAGCAATTACATTTTCTATAAATGCCTTATTCCAATACCTATATATTTTTTTCTTATTCCAATACCTGTATAATACCTGTATATTATGTGTGTCTTTAATTGTGTGTCTTTACATACCCTATACATATGGACAGTATATATTAAGTTTTAGTAACGACTTGGTTATTAATTCTCATCATTTGCAGGCACTTTCTCATGCTTCTCCAACAATCAACTTAACTATTTTCAAAGTTCCGAACAAGCTGGACAGAGTAGTTTACCAGAGCACTAAGAGTAGGCTAAGTGATGAATTGGCAAAAGATGGGTTTGTAGAATCACTAAACAATAGAAGAATGGGTAATTGCAATCGAGCTTCAAAATTTATTTCAGTACTTGAACATGAAATAGTGATCATTTTTTACTTTTCACAGGCAAACAAGTTATCCACTCAGATTTAAGTGAGAAAAAGTTGGATGGAATGAAGCAAAGCTTGTTCCTTGCTGCAATGGTGAATGTTAAAAGTTATTTCCTTGCATGCATTTTTCGATTTAAGTGAACATTGACTTCTTACATTCATTTGTATAGGGTTTGGATTGCATATCTGTTGTAAACAGCAGGGACGATGATATCTATAATAAGCGAACTAAAAAAGCAAGCAGCGGACCCTTAAGCACCTACACTTCTCCAAGGGCCCTTGTACCATTACCTACCTGCCCTGCTGAAGCTAAAAGGAAGAAAACCTTGTTGAAGCCAACTACAAAAGCAAGCAGCGGACCCTTAAGCACCTATGTTGCTCCAAGGGCCCTTGTACCATTTCCTACCTGCCCTCCTCAAGCTAAAAGGAAGAAAACCTGGTGGATTCCTCTAGTTATAAGTTTGCTCCGTAGGGCTAAGGGGCTGAAGAAGATCTTCAACTACATAGACATGAGGGATATATCGAGAAAGGTTCCAAGAACAAAACCCCAACAATCGAAAAGGGTGGTGCGGAGGACCATTCATTATAAGCCCGCATTGGCCGTGGACAACTTCAAACCCAAAACCCTGCTGTTCTTTCCAAACCCTGAGAGGATCCTTAAGCAATTTGATATTTACCGATACAATATCAGCATATACTCAAGAGGATTAGTTAGACATGAAAGAAATGACAACCTTGGGTATTTGGCTATGTATAAAGATACATTGAACTATCATCCTCCTGCCCTTCCTCCTTTCCTAGGTATCTATATTAATTGCTTTGATTTTCGAATTTAATTGCAAATGAAATACTAAGCTATTTCACTACTGCAGGGGGCATGCCTTTCAAAGAAGTTTAACTGGGAGGGATTTCAAAGATGCTGTATTGAGAAGAGGTTTACTTGAAGTTCGTGGAACATGTGGTTTGTTTGTATTGGTTAAAAATGATGTGGTTCATGTAGTTAACAAGGAAGACAGGATGGCAAGAGGAGTCCTAGTTTTTCAAGATTCAAACGATAGACATTTAAGCAGAATGGCCTTTTTCCCTTATCAAGCAATTATGGTTCAACACACATATAGATTTATGATTTTAGGGACCGGAGGAGCTTTGGATGGTTTTACAGTTAATGAGCTTGTTCAGATTGTAAATGACAATATTCATGATAGGGTAATGCCATATATTAATCATTATATTGTTAACATTATGTCTACAAGTATTTGCTAATTTCTCTTTTGTATTTGTGCAGGATGGAATAGCTGAGCTAATTGTGAATCGGGCTATCAACCTTGTTGGAAGAAGTATTGGAGTAATGGTAATCTTCTTTAAGTAGGCACTGATTGGCATTATAATATTTTTAGTAACTCAAACTATACAATTTGTAATTTGAAGTGTAAAAAATATTCTACTTCTGTAGAAATTGTTTCTTAATATGTTACATGTTTGTGGCTGTTCCTTTTCCTTGATTATCTGTGTTTGTGTCAAAATAATATGAATCATTTGGTGCTTCCAGTAATTTGGTTAAAGTGAGGAACTAATATTAGGATTGAAGACAGCAACTATACATTTGTGAATTTATCTATCTGCTCTTATTTTTGGCAACACAACAATCAAAACAACACACTTTTCACAATAGTACAAGACTTTTGATTGTAGATGAATACAAAAATTGCAAAAGAAAAGTTTCTCTATCATTCAGAAACTGTAGAAGGTGAAAGAAAAATAACATGGAATCAATCTTTAACATTTCACAGCCGATTTGCTTGCTTTGTGACTCTGACATAACTTAAACTTGCTTGGCTTCACACTAACCTCATCTAACCGAAGGTCTTAACTTACAGAGTAACAATATGTTTTTCCGGACCAATGTTGATATAAGTCTACAAAATATAACAAAAGTAACATAATGTCGTCCTATCTCACTTCTGTGGATGATTTTCATTAGGCTATTGAAGCATCTCAAGGGTTTGGGTATGGGCACCTATTTATAGATAGTGCCCGTTTTGGATCACAAATGCATCTCAGTTAGCTCATTAAATCATATAGATCATGAGCTGAACAAGAAAGAATTGGGTGTAGGAGTAGTTTCTAGAATCCTTGTGGGAAAGTGGATCATTGAGGTTGTGGGTTATAATATTGTTTCTGCAGAGTTACATGGCAATCTTTGGAGTATCTTTCTTGCTCCTTTTCTTGCTAAAGAGTTAAAAATCAACATGTTCTGAGTTGAGACGGACTCTATTGTTGGGTTCGAGATATTTAACAACAGGTCTGAAGTATTATCTATATAAATCTCTTGTGATTGACATCTCTTCTATTCAGGAGGAGTTGGATGACCTCCGGTGCTTAGAGGTGAGCAATATTTTGTGGCTACTGATTTGGCAAGAACTGCCAGTGAGGAGTTCAGGAATGTGGTTAGAGGAAATGAGATGATTGTCAAACCATCTAAACAAATTAGGAATAAGCTTGTAGAAGACAGATTAAAAATAAATCAAAAGAAAAATGAATATCAAATGCATGTGCATCATGTTATTTGTGCAGCCCAAGACAGAGCAAGGGCTAGGGAGCTTTTGGAGTTGGTTGAAGTTTCGGATGATTCAGGTTGATTTATAATCTTTCGTCCAGCTAGAGATCGGTCGGTAAGGAGGGTACAAGTGCTCTAGAAGATTCAGTGAATCGATGAATGGGTAATTGTGAAAATCTTGTATGGAGATTACATATATAAGATTGAACATATATATGAACTAGATGTGTGATGATGAACAATAACAAGAAACGAATAAACTGTATGTATATTCAGAAACATTGGGGGAGCCAAAGGCTCCTATAATGACTACATTGTGACAGTGGTTGATTACAAGTGAAGGAGTACTCCTTATATTGAAAAACCTAAGGACTAGCATGTAAATCTAGGATATAAATGGGCTAGTATGTAAATGGCGAAAAGGAGAAGAAATATAGAGAGAATACATTTCAACACCCCCCTCAAACTGAAGATGGTTGAAGAAACAATTTTAGTTTGTATACTAAATCACCAAGCCCGTCGATGCATAAGCTGTCTGAAAATCGTTGTAGATGATCCGAGCAAAAATATATACTTGCTGTGAAGCAAATATGTATAAAATTTGTTGTGTTGTAAAGACCTTGCGAGAGCAGTTGATAGCCTACGTGCCGTGTGTATACTTGCTGTATTGTACTGCTGAGTGAAACCAATGGAAACAGATAAAACCAAATGAAGTACAGGGAGGACAGAACTTCTGTATTCAAACAGCGAATCAGTTTGAATTGAACGTGAATTCATATTAAACCGACGAAGATAAAAAGACAACAACAATGAAGCAATTGATAATTTATATTGCTTGTTTTAGTTGTGTCGAAACAGCAATCCAACATAACTAAGCTGTTGCTATGAGAGCGGATGAAGAACCAGACTGGTGAGACAATTGGTCAAGAGCACAAGGAGGATGAAACTCCTGTACAAAAAAGACAACAAGAAGGAAGCAATTGATAGCTTATATTGCCTGTTTTAAGCACTCCAACAAAACGAAGTTGTTGCTATGAGAGCGAATGAAGAACCACCTGGAGAGACAGACAGTCAAGAATACAAGGAGGATGTAACTCATGTACAAAAGAAAAGATTCAGTTCAAATTGAAAATGTGTTCATGTTCCACTGACAAAACAATTATTTTAAGGTTGACTTGAACCGCATACTCAAGGAATGCCACGGTTTATGTTCACCTTAAAATAATGTTGGAAGAAAAGATGAAGGGGAAGACGTGGAAACAATTGGCGAATGGAGTAGGTATGAGCAACAGCTAGTGTACAAAAACTCCGGTGTAACGGTTTGCCGAATGTTTGTGACGGGATATAAAAATATTTTCAGAGATATTTCCCCTCGATAGAGTTCTCATGAAGAAAAAGACCGAGACGGTGGCTTCAAGAAGAAGAAGAACGACACCTATAATCCAACCAAGATAAGATGTGAGTTCTCTTGAAGAAAGGGCCTAGCTCATGGTTGAAGAAAATTGAGTTTAACTGAGTGCGGGACTCACTGAGTTGGAAACAGTTATATCAAAACAATGGGGGGTCAAAAATCACGAAAAATAAGAACAAATCAACTGGACGGATCCAAACACTCCCAAATACTGGGTGTTGCTAAATGCAAATTGTTTTTACTTAATACATACTATAATTTTACTACTATACCCTCTTATACATATTAAATGTTTACGTACATTTCCAATACCTGATAAATAAGCATGTATACGTGGCACTGTATTCATAGTTTATCCGTTGGACTAACACAGTTATCTTTTTCTTCTATATACTTATATATTTATTCTTTAAAAAAATTTGTTTTTCTATTAATAAATTTAATAAAATATATTATATAATCAAATTTAACTTAGTTTCAGTCTAAAAATATATATTTATATATCTTATATTCTTTCATTTTTTATTGAGCGCTTGGAGTTTCTTCTATATCTATATATATTTACGAAGTTTAAGGTGCTTTGACAGAGTAGTAAAATATATTATTTTTAAAATTTTTCTTTTTTCAAATAAAAATATAAACATTATAATTTTATTTAGGAAAAGAAAAATTAAAAAATAATATATTTTACTATCCAGTTAAATCACCTTAAACTACATGCAAAAAAGTCAAGCGACTACTAATAAAAATAGAGGGAGTATTAAATAAATATATTTTAAAAGTTATAAATTATATCTATTACAATAT
>JAUEJK010108760.1:0-11483 GCA_032274865.1 Eryngium alpinum | reverse complement strand
GTTATTCTGATTTGAGCAAGGTGGACAAGGTGTTTCATCCTATGATGGAGTTTCTTCTCAACTCTGAGTATTCAACTGCAATTTTCGAAGACCCATTGATGTACAAGTCTCTTCTGCTTGATGCATGGACAAGTGCAGATTTTCAAGTTGGTGAAAATGGGGTCGAGATTGTGGGAATCAACTGCAATGTGCAAGGACAAGAGTGTAAGATTACTTCGTCTTCAATTAATGGTGCTTTAAAGTTACCAAATGAAAATTTCTCTGAAGAAAATCCTAGCAATAGTGAATTGATTGCATTTATCATTAGAGAAGGATATGAATGTGATAGTTCTAAGGAATTAAAACTTAAGGATTTAAAGAGAGTTAACTGTAAGAAGGAATTATCTTATCTCTTTGATACTATCACTATGGTATTTTCTGGAAAATGCTCTAATTTTGAAGTTATTACCTCTTTCACCCTAAGGATTGCTTATGCTATGATTAAGAATCTTAAATTTAACATTGGGGAAATGATTTTTGCTGAGCTGGTTGGGAAATTAGGACCAAAGAATAATAGAAAGCATGAGATATATTTTGCTAGATTTTTATCCCTCATTATTCTCAAGCAATGTACCAATTTGGATGTGCCTGCAATCAATAATTCCAATATAGAGGAGCTCACTGTATTCTCCTACAAGCAAGGGTTAAGACTCTTCACTGACATTGTAAAATAATGTCAAGTGAAGACACCATATGAGCTTCCCTACCATATGGCACTGATAACTTCTAATCCCGTTCATACTCCCTCTAATTCTTCTCATTCTGCCTCTATGGATAAGAGTCCTACCAACTCTAATCATTCCACTGATGCACCACTCATTCAATTTTTCAAATCCAAAGCCAAGCCTCTTGCTCTTACCAAGACAAGAGGTACCAAAAGACTAATTGATGAAGTTGAAACCATAACTACTGATGGTGGTGAGGAAGTGGAGAGTATGCTTGGGAGACAAAAGGGAAAGAAGATGAAGGGGAAGGCAGTTGAGGGAAACTCTAAACCAGCTGCTGCTAAACCTTCCCAAAAAGGTTTAGTTAAGAAAAAGGCCAAAAACACATCCCTAACTATATCTTCCCAACAAGATGTAGTTATTGAAAATAGTCTTAGGGCCAGGACACACTTGAGTGAGGCAACACATACACATGCCAAGGATTCACTGGAAACAACATCAGTGGATCCAAAGAGTGTAGAATTAGGTGATGCACAAGTGAGGATGCACACTACAGTTGTTGATGAATCACCTCCACATCTTTCAGTGATTCAGCCAAATACTTCAACTGATTCTCCAATTCCCAATTTTTCTATTCCTACTCTTTCCTAAGATGTAATGGATCAAACTCTAGGTCCATTAACATCAAATCTTCAGCATTCTTTATCCACTGAAGAGCCCTATGTAAATGAAACAATTGTCATAGATCCTTCTGATTTCATGCAAACTTCTTCATTTAGAGATCAGACCATTGTGGATCCTATTGAGGAACATGCCACAGAGATTCCTCATTCTTTGGAGGATATCTCACATGTGTCAGGGGAAGATAGTCCCACTCTAAATATTAATGTCTCCCAAAGAACTAATCTTTTACCCCTCGGACATATTGCACAAGGCCCAGTTTCTCCCACAGTTCTACCTGTGGTAGATGCATTGATGGGGCTAGCTCATCAAGTGCCAACCTCACCCACTAGGAGCCCTCTTAGGGAATCAATTTCAAGTGAGGTAGAGAGAAAAACAAAGGGAGAGAAGCATGAAAATACCCATGAGAGTGTCATGGCAAAAGAAAGTGAGAGATAGAAAGAGCTTAGAAGCTCTAGTGAGCTGGGGGAGAGAAAGACCTTGGAAGGTCATGAAAAAGAGAGTTGTGTGAGCATGGATGAGATCCATGAAAAAGAAAAGAGTGAGTGAAGGGATCAAGTTTTAAATATAGCATTGAAAATTAAGAAAGATTTTTCCCCTGCTCCCTCAAGTTCCACTGATATGGAACTTCAGGGGAAAATGACTTCTGAAATTTCAATGGCTGATTTTATATCACATCTCCATGAAGAAGAATGTAATTTACCAGATGAAGATACAACTTTTAACAGGAGTGTAGATAGATGTGACTCAGAAGATCCTAAAAAGAATTTCCCATTCTACTACATTCAGTGTTATCAGCCAACAAACTTAGTAACCTTGAGTAAGGAATTGAGAAGGGAGATAAAGAAGAAAGATGATTCAGGAGTTGGCAAAGTCCTATGGTCTCAATATATGACTGTGTCAACCATGGATGTAGAGATGAAAAGGCTAAAGCACTCTATGGAGGATAAACTCAAGACAGTTGAAACCCATGTGACAGCCATAATAAACAAAAAGAAAAGTCTTAATATCTTGAATGCTGCAGAAAAAGCTGAAAAGAGTTCAAATAATCTGGATGCAAGGATTCAACAGTTGGAGAAGAGTAATGCTACCATTTCTTAGTCTCTTGAAACCATTCTTTCCTTTCTTAAAGTTGATGCTGATGCCAAAAAGGGGGAGAGAGATGGTGGTACTCTTTCTGTTGTTCCCTTAGCTACAGTTGCTCCAACCTTAATAAGAACCCAATCACTACCTCCAACAACAGCTCTGCCAGAAGTTGTCTTTACACATTTTGCTGGTATGACAAAGGTAGAAGGAGACAAGGCCTCAAATTCTGGGTCAAGAGAAGTATCAAGACTTACATCTCCAGCTCCAATGGATCTTGAAATGGAAGAAATAATGGTGAATATTGAAACTGCTCTTGTGATAGCTAAACCAGTGGAAGTGGTAGAAAGGAAAATAATTACATGTCAAGATACTGCAAGTGGTAACTTTGATTACACAAAGTTGACCAAGTCTGAGCAAGAGATGGTGGATGACTTTATTCTGATGGCTAACATGACTACAGAACAGAAAGAAGAATATAGTTTGAAGAAAAGTCAAGCTCTTATTGCAAATTAAGTTCAAACAGATGGAATGGTGAAAAAGAAAGCTGGCGGTAAAAAAAGAAGAATAAAGAAAGTGGAAGAAGATCCAGAAGCTGTAATCCAAGCCTCTCTAACTGCTCAAGATAATATTTTAAAAGAAATTGATGCTGAGAAGAAAGAAGCTAAGGCAGTGGAAAATCAATTTCCAAGAAAGATGCAGAGAAGAAGAAATCTTCTGGAATTGTGATTAAGGATTCTTGCAAATCTCCCACTAAGCCTTCAGGTCCTCCTCCTCCTCCTTCAAGTGATCCACAGGGTCAATCAAATGCTCAAACTTAAAGTGCTCCAAGTGTTCAAGTTGCTAAAACTGAGTCTGCTCAAAAAATCTTCCAAGTCCTCAACTGAGGAAAAGAAATCATGTGATGTGAAAGAAAAGGAATCTTCTAAAATGATTCCTCTTGGTGCTACTACTTACAGGTATAGGCCAAGTTATAGATATCGGAAAAAGATTTACAAAGAAGTGCCTCCAAAATTTGCAGTCAATGTGCTTCCTAGCAGTGAGCCCAAAGGTCCAACAAGGATTTACTTAGCCAAGCAAATAATGCTCAGGCAAAGAGAATTTGAGCAATTCTTGAATAAAGTTGTAGAAGTCCAAGTTCTAGTCAACTATAAGAAGCAAGAAGAAATCATCCTGAAGTTCTCCAGATGGGAAGAAAAGAATAGAGTTATCACATGGGAGTTCTTCAAATGTATGGATGGTTATCAGTTAAGCTGCATCAAGCACAAGATTTCCAAATCTTCTTTAGGCAGACATTTGTTTGGTAGAGTGGAACATCTTCAGAGAGTTATCAATGATTCAGTTGGAAAATTCCATACTCATGGTGAGCCCTTGAAGTTCTTATATTCAGATGAAGATGGAATAGAGCAAAAGGTAACTTTCAGAGAAATTGAGTGTTTTCCATTAGTGGAGCTGGAATACATTTCAGAAGAAATCAAGGACTACAAGAATGAGCAAATTTTGAGAGTCAGAGATTTTATTGCCAAGGAGTTAATCAAGAGAGAAACAGCTCAGGGGATAAATCCTCCATCCAAATACTTTGAAACTTGCCAATATCCATCCTTGATGGCAATGTTTCCAAAGTACAATCCAAACATTAATAGAGTTGATTACTATTAAGATGGAAGGGTTCATAGTGTTTCCTGGCAGAATATGGTGATGTATCCAGAGAAAATGGAGAAAGTGTACAAAGAAATCCAAAATGCTGAAGGAATTACTCTCAAAGCTATCAAATCTAACATTGAAATCTGAGATCAGCAATCAAATCTGAATTTATAATTATCAAATTGATAATTCACAAATAGGGGGAGATTGTTAAGTATTTCCATTGCTATCAATAATGATGATGATATCAAAACAGTTAGGAAAATAAGTGCTATTACGTACATGTATAGAATTTACATAGCATATTTCAATAATGACTTAGTAATCTCAATAGTTGCCATCTACAAGTTGTACAGTTTAGATTGTTAAGTGTCATTATGAAGAGTCTTATCTATCTACAAGTCAAGCCTGAAGGGTATAAAGATGTTAGAAAGCTCAAAGAAAGTCAAGCTGAATCTGGCAGTGGAAATTCAAAGAAGTAGTGGATATTCCAAAGTAGTGGATATTCCAAAGCAGTGGATATTCTAAAGCAGTGGAAAACCAAAGCAGTGGATATTTCAAAGTTAGTGGAAGTTGTCATCCGTGGATAAAAAGAAGTAGTGGAAATTTGCCTCAGTGGAAAAGCAATGGCAGGGGAAATTTCAACTGATCCTAGGTGGCACTTTACAGCTTGAAAAAGAAGCCAAAAGTTGTTACTATGGTACAGCTTTATGGAGAATCAAAAGTGGTCCAGAAAGAAAGGCATGGGATGGAATTTAACCTGATATTGAAAAGAAATTGTTGTTGTCTCCTAGTGCAGTAAAGTGGTCCACACAAACAGCCAAAAGTAGGGGACAAAAGAGCATGCCTTGCACATGGCAGGGGATATTCAGCAACAGTTTTCTTTAGTATATAATGCCTTAAAATTCTTTATTGTTCACTAAGGTTTTTAGAAAGAAGAAGCTCTGTAATATTCAGAGAGTTGTTTGTAGCTTTCTAAGAACAAATTGTAGCTGAGATTATTTGATTTCAGATTGTAGCAAAGTAAAGCTGTTTATGGCTTTATTTTGAAAACCTTTAAAGTTTAATGAAAGTTAACTTTGATAAATCTTTGGTGTCTTGTTCTTACTGTTCTTTCATATATTGCTCATAGTTCTTAAGCTTTGCTTTATAAGTTCAAAATCAGAAAAAGTTTTAAAATGTTTTTTAGATTTGTATTCACCCCCCTCTACAAATTTAAGTGCAGAATCATTGTTAAACAACAGCTATATTAAGGACTGTTTCTTGATTACCCCCACCCACACTCATATTTTCTTTATGGATCTCATCCATACTCACTCTGCTTACTTTTTCTTGACCTTCTAAGGTCTCACACTCCCTAAGCTCACTAGAGCTTCTAAGCTCTTTCTCACTAACACTTTCTTTTGCCATAACACTCTCAAGGGTTTTGTCATGCATCTTTCCCTTTATTTTTCTCACATCCTCACTGTTTGTTGTCCTAAGAGGGCTCCTAGTTGGTGAGGGTGGCACTTAATGAGCTAGTCCCATTAAGGCATCTACCACAGGCAGATCTGTGGGAGAAACAGGACCAAGTGCAATATGTCCCAGAGGTAAAAGAGAAGTGCTCAGGGAGGCTACAATGTTAAGATTGGCACTTTCTTCCCCTGACACATGAGAAATGTCCTCCAAAGGATGATGAATTTCTATGGTCTGTTTCTCAATGGGATCCACAATGGTTTGATCTCTAGATGGAGAAATTTGCATCAAAGAAGAAGGATCTATAACCATTATTTGATGTCCAGTTGGCTCCTCAGTGGATAAAGAATGCTGAGGATTTGATGTAAATGGGCCTAGTGTTTGCTCCATTACATCTGAAGAAAGTGTTTGAATAGCAAAAGGAGGATAAAGAGAATCAGTGGATGAGTGGGGCTGAATCACAGATTGATGTGGAGGTGATTCATCAACAATTGTATTGTGCAAGCTCACTTGTGCATCACCAAGAACTACACTCTTGGTATTTACTAATGGTGTTTCCAGTAAACCCTTGGATTGTGTTTATGTGTCCTCACTCAAGTGTGTCCTAGCTGTGGGACTCTTTTCAATAACTATATCTTGTTGAGAAGATATAGTTAGGGATTTGTTTTTAGCCTTTTTACCTACTAATCCTTTTTGGCAGGATTTAGTAGTGGTTGGTTTAGGATTTCCCCCATGTGCTTTCCCCTTCATCTTCTTACCCTTATTTCTCCTTTGCACACTCTCCAGTTCCTCAACACCCTCAAATAATATGGTGTCAATAACTTCATCTATAAGTCTTTTGGTACCTCTTGTCTTAGTGAGAGGAAGAGGCTTCGCTTTAGATTTGATTAAATTAATGAGTGGTGCATCAGTGGAAGGATTTGAGTGTGTAGGACTCTTATCCATAGATGCAGAATGAGAAGAAGTAGAGGGAGCATGAATAGGATTAGATGTTACCAGAGCCATATGGTAGGGAAGCTCATATGGAGACTTGACCTGAGAGTATTTCACTATATCAGTGAACAATCTTAATCCTTGCTTGTAAGAGAAAATGGTGATATCCTCTCTATTGGCATTGGTGATTGCAGGAACATCCAGATTTACACATTGCTTCTGAATTAATAGAGTAAGAAATCTAGCAAAATAAACTTGATGCTTCCTATTATTCTTTAGCCCCATTTTCCCAATCAACTCACTAAAGATCATCTCACCAATGTTAAATCTTAAATTCCTAATCATAGCATATGCAATCCTTAATGAATATGAAGTGATGACTTCAAAATTAGAACACTTCCCAGAAAACACCCTAGTGATTGTGTCAAAGAGATAAGACAATTCCTTTTTGCAATTCACCCTTTTCAAATCTTTGAATTTTAATTCTTTACTGCTATCACACTTATAACCCTCATTAATAACAAAAGCAAGTAAGTCACTATTGCTAGGGTTCTCAGAAGAAAAATTATCATTTGGAAAGTTAAGAGCATTATTAATTAAAACATGAGTAATCTTACACTCCTGGCCTTGTACAGAGAAATTTACCCCAACAATTTCAACCCTATTTGAACCAATCTCAAAGTCAGCGCTGGTCGAAGCTTCTAACAGCAACAATTTGTACATCATTGGGTCCTCGAAAATTACAGTGGCATACTCAGAGTTGAGAATAAACTCCATCATTGGATGAAAACACTTATCGACCTTGCTTAAATCGGAATATCCAACAAAAATATTTGTGGAGACAAAGAACGCACCACCAATCTTCTGAATTTCTTTAGGAGCCATTGATTTTTGTAAGAACTTTGAGAAAACTAGGTTTTTGCAGTTGCAAAGTTGAGAGTGAATTTGTAAAGATTAGCATAAGGGGAAAAATGAAATGAAATTGAATATATAATCCACTGATGTTTAAATCTGAACCGTTAAGTGATTTTGGCGGTTAAATATAAATTTACCATTTTGATAACGATCCCCTGCTTATTTGCCACGTACAAGGATAATTCATCCATGGATAAATTATAATTTAACCAGTGGAAAAATTTCACTAGTTGAAAAAAAAACTAAGTAATCAAATACTGAAAGATTTTATCATGTATGAGATGACTTGGAATTATCAATCTTCTTAGCTAATTTTTAGCACTTCAATTTACAAGTTTCAAATGCAGATTGGATTTCATTCAAGTATGAACATGATTACCATTTTCCACTGATGTACAAGACCAGGGGAAAACAGTATTATCCCCTTCTATATTTGAAACATCTAAATAACACTTTACAGCTAGAATTTAAATACAATATTGAATTAAATACTTCAAGAACCATTGATTTCATTCATCTCCAATCTCAAGAACATCATTAAACATTAAACAGGTAAAATTTCATACAATCAACTTGATAACTTCAAAAATTAAGAACTCAAATTGATCAGACCCAATTCTTCAACTAACTTGGTAAAGGTAGCTTCATCTAGAGGCTTGGTGAAGATGTCTGCAATTTGTTCATTAGTAGGAACAAATGCAGTTCTATATTACCATTTAACACATGCTCTCTAATGAAATAGTACCTTATATCAATGTTCTTAGTTCTGGAATGACGAACTGGATTTTCAGCAATGGCAATAGCACTAGTATTGTCACACATGATTGGAATGGCTTTGAAATTGAAATCATAATCAAGCAATTGATTCTTTATCCACAAGACTTGGGCACAGCAACTTCCAGCAGCAATATATTCTACTTCAGCAGTGGAAGTTGAGATTGAATGTTGCTTCGTGCTAAACCATGAGACAAGCCTTCCACATAGAAACTGACAGCTACCTGTAGTGCTTTTCCTATCAATTTTGCAACCCCCAAAGTCTACATATGAATAACCAACCAATTCAAATCCTGTATCCTTTGGATACCACAAAGCAAAATACAAAGTTCCCTTCACAAATCTCATAATCCTCTTGGCTGCAGATTGATGAGACTCCTTGGGATTGGCTTGATATCTTGCACACAAACAGGTTGGAAACATGATGTCTGGCCTGCTTGCAGTGAGATATAAAAGAGAGCCAATTAACCTCCTGTATTCCTTAGGATCCACATCCTTGCCATCCTTATTAAGATCAATTTTCACAGCTGTTGACATAGGAGTTTTAGCAATCTTACAGTCCTCCATATCAAACTTCTTCAACAATTCCTTTGCATATTTTCCTTGATGAATGAAAATCCCATTTGAAGTTTGCTTGACTTGAAACCCCAGAAAGTAGGATAATTCACCCATCATACTCATTTCAAACTTGTTCTTCATGAGTTTGGAAAACTTTCCACAAAGCTTGTCATCAGTGGAACCAAAGATAATGTCATCAACATAAATTTGCACTATGATAAGGTTCCATTGATGCTTTCTGTGAAACAAAGTCTTGTCAATAACTCCTCTTGTGAACTTGTTTTCAATCAAAAACTTGGCTAAGGTGTCATACCAAGCTCTAGGAGCTTGCTTTAATCCATGCAATGCCTTGTTCAACTTCAAAACATGACTTGATAACTTTGCATTTTCAAAACCTGGTGGTTGCTGTACATACACTTCCTCTTCCAATTTGCCATTCAAAATGGCACTTTTAACATCCATTTGAAAAACCTCGAAGTTGGAATGTGCAGCATAGGCCAAGAAAATCCTTATAGCTTCTAACCTTGCAACATGTGCAAAGGTTTCATCAAAATCAATACCTTCTTTTTGAAGATATCCTTTGGCCACTAGCCTTGCTTTGTTTCTTACCACCAATCCATTCTCATCTAGCCTATTTCTAAATACCCATTTTGTACCAATGATCACCCTTCCTTTTGGCCTGGGAACTAACTTCCATACTCCATTCCTTTCAAGCTGGTTCAATTCTTCTTGCATTGCAAAGCTCTAGTCTGAGTCTTAAAGAGAATCCTCCACTTTTTTGGGCTCCATTTGAGATAAAAAGCATGAGTAGAAGCACTCATTCATAGCTGCACTCCTAGTTTGCACCCTTGAACTTGGATCTCCAATTATCAAATTTCTTGGGTGATCCCTTGACCACCTACTCCTTTCTTGAGAAAATCCTCTTCTTGAATTGATAGAGGCTCCCCCTTGATTGCTGCTTTCACCTTCATCATTTTCTCCCCCTTGATTATTGCTCCCTGATGTTTGAGAATTTTCCACTGAATTATCTTCCACTGAAGTTCCATTTTCCACCGGTACTTCATTTTCCACTGAAGCTTCATGATTTTCAACAACATTTTGGATAACTGGAACTTCACTTTCTTCATCAGAATCTTCCCCAAACTCATTTTCAAACTTTAATTCCTCATGAAATCCATCATCATGGATACCAGAAAGAATGGAGTTCTCAAATGAAACATAAATTGACTCAACTACAATTTGAAGTCTGAAAATGTAAACTCTGAAAGCTTTTGAGGTTAAGGAATATCCAAGAAAGATTCCTTCATCAGCTTTTGGATCAAACTTGCCAATCATGTCCCCAAAGTTCCTGAATACAAAGCACTTGCAGCCAAACACATGAAAGAACTTTATGTTTGGCTTCCTTCCATTCATTACTTCATCAGGAGTTTTCTCTTGAGACTTGGTAATTAATGACCTGTTTTGAGTAAAACAAGCAGTCATAATTGCCTCTGCCCAGAAATAGGTTAGAAGCTTGGCTTTATTCAACATAGTCCTTGCAGCTTCAATCAACGTCCTATTTTTCCTTTCAACCACCCCATTTTGTTGAGGGGTTCTAGGAGCAGAAAACTCTTGCTTGATTCCTTTACTTGTACAAAAATCATTCACAAATGAATTCTTAAACTCAGTTCCATTATCACTCCTTATCTTTTTGACTTTCAAACCAGATTCAGTTTGAACTAAATTAACATGATCAATGATTTACTTTGCAACTTCATCCTTGGAGCGTTAAAATTTGACCCAAGTATACTTAGAGAAATCATCAACCATCACCATACAAAACCTTTTCTTGCTAATTGACATGACAAACCTTCTTGAGAAAATTCCAACTGAGGTAATCCAAAAACTAACTCTCTTTTCACAAGATTGTTCATGGTCTTGAAATTGAGACGAGACAACCTCTTATGCCACAACCAAGACTCCTCAGAAGAAGCTTTACTGAATAAGCATGCATCCACCTTTGCAGAAGAAAAATCAGCTACATAAATGTTTCCTTTTCTTGATCCCCTCATAAGTTCCTTATTTCCCCTGATCCTTGATTTTGAAACCTGTTGGTTCCTTGGATCTATAGGGCTTTGTGTTTAATATGTTTGATTATTAAGATTACAATAAGAAGAATACCTGAATCCACGATCTTCTAATGTATTCCTTTACTCCCTTGAACGAAGTGTGGCCTCCGGTCTATCAAGGTTTACTTCTCCAAGCACCCTTAGGAAAACTTTTTTCTAAAACAGACTTCCATATCCCGAACCCAAAAATACACAGTTCCGGACCTTCAAATCCGATCTCCACCGTTCAGAATTTAGATTAGTCTGCTGTGAAGGTACTGTCCAAAAATCAGAACGCTCCGACCGTTCAAACTCCTGGAATCGCAATTCTAAGAATGTTGCGCTGTGCTGATGGGCAGCTACGGGATTTGCATAAAATATCTGTTTTAAAAGTTGCTCTCTCCTAAAAAATTAGGGTTTCCACTTGGAGAATGCTAAGTATTTGTAGGCTACACTAGAGATCAAGTAGAAATTAGAAAAGGCCTCTCAATGATAACTTGGGCCAAGCCCATTATCATTAAATATCAAATAACTCCACTAAAGAATGATATTTGCACTACCTTTCTAATTCCGGTAATTTAATTAATTAAATAATCGGAATCCTTTATTATTTGCTTATTAAATTCCCCACGTTTAAGATATCGCATGT